>PVHY01001941.1:20005-140449 GCA_004024945.1 Uropsilus gracilis | reverse complement strand
CCAGGGTACCACAGACTCAAGCAATCCCCAGCCTCAGCTTCCCAGGTAGCTGGGATTACAGGCATGCGCCACCACACCCAGCTATTTTTTGGAACTAGGTCTCACTACGGGCCCCAGGCGGGACTCGAACCGCGATCCCTAGCCCCTGCCGCTTCATAGGCTGAAGCTTACAAGCACGAGCCACCGTGCCCGGCCTTGCACTGAAGTCTTTTCCTTTCCTTCAGGCAACACAACTTTTGAGGATAAGTTTACCTGCTCTTCTTGACTGCATACAAAAGACAGTGTGAATTTCTTTTCTAATTATTGTATTAGATGACAGAAGCATGAGAAAAATGAGATCAACAACCATCATTTAGTAGTAGTTCATAAGGGAACTTAAGCTCAGAACAGATCCCTATCTTTAGTATTCTTCTTGGTCAAAATGGGATCATTTGTTTTGGCAGACTGCAGAGAACCTTTTTAAAAGGTGATCAAGGTAAGACTAGGAGAAAAGGTGACAAATTAAACTCATTAGTTGACAATTTCTAGATTCTTATTTTTCAGAACAAAGGAATGCTTGGTGCTTAATCAACAGAAACTAAATAATGGCTATCATTTTTAGGTACAGGTAGCTTAAGAGAGGTGAGCCAACCTGGACTACTGATTCACACAAATATTTGCTTCCAGAATTGGGAATAATAAATCAACTTTGGGGAATGTCTTCTGTAAAGATAATTTTGCAAGGCAAAGCCGGGCCTGATGGTTTGTGCCTGTAAGCTTCGGCCTATGAAGCGGCTAGGGCTAGGGATCACGGTTCAAGTTCCACTCAGGGCAACACAGTAAGACCCAGTCCCAAAAAATAGCTGGGCGTGGTGGCACACGCCTGTAATCCCAGCTACCTGGGAAGCTGAGGCTGGGGAATGCATGAGTCTGTGGTACCCCAGGCAACGTGAGCCTGTGGTTCCATGGGCAAAAATAGCAAGACCTAGTCTCAAAGAAAAAGAACAAAAATTTTTTTTGCAAGGCAGTCTCTCATTTAACCAGCTACCATATGAAGATACAGGTCCAAGAGTGAACTACTTAATCCTGTCGGGTTCTCTTACCCTAATTTGTTGGATAAAAGAAATGAAGGAATCTGTAACTTAGTTTGTTATTTATAGTGTTCAAGGTTTAAAAAACCCTGAAATCCACAAATACCATTGGGTTTTGATGAACTCCATGACTCCTAATTAATGCAGCACATATCTGAAGGTACTGCTAACCAAAAGACATCAAGGTTGTTGTGCTTCAAAGGCATGGAATATTAATACTACTAACTGATGACAATGACAGCTTATAGAGAAATAACTATAAAGTATCTAAGATAATTTATTTCAAGTTTACAAATTAAGTTACATTATTTTCTAAAACAGATTTCCCTTGTAGTAATACAATAATAATGTGGTGCTTTAGCAAACAGCAAACTCATTTTTTGCATTCCCTTCCCCATAGCAAGCTGCTAGATGGAATGGCAAAAGGAGATTTTCTAAAGTAATACATAAACTATTAACAAGTATTAATGATATAACTTTATAGCATCTTAGTACTCACCATCTACAGATATACTGTATTTAATTTACATAGAGAAAAGTGTTATAAATGGAGAAAGATAATGTGGACTTTTTTTTAACACTCATTATTCTCTACCCCTCTCTGTTTTCTTGATAACAAAAGCCAATTTTTCTATGAAGCAGCCAGGGCTAGGGATCGTAGTTCAAGTCCCGCCTGGGGCCCATAGAGAGACCTAGTTCCAAAAAAAAATAGCTGGGCATGGTGGCGCGTGCCTGTAATCCCAGCTATCTGGGAAGCTGAGGCTGGGGATTGCTTGAGTCTGTGGTACCCCAGGAAACATGAGCCTGCAGTTCCACAGGCAAAAATAGCGAGACCTAGCATTTAAAAAAAAAAAAAAAAAAAGCCAAATTTGCTTGGGTATGTAGCCTCCAAATGTATGACAGGCAAATCCTCACCTCAAAGATATAAATCAATCTTAGAGTGATTTATGAGTTGACATGACAAAACTATGGTCATTAAGAGGGTGGTCCATTGAAGGACTTCTAGTTAAGGTTCCCCGACTTAAGGTACACATTTAAAAATTTGTCCCCCTTTTTTGTCCCAGGATGTTGGCATGTGAGGAAGTAAAGTCCAGAGCTGTAGCAGCCATCCATTGTCCACAAGCAATGTTTGTTGAAATAGTGAAGGTGACAGAGCAGAAAAAAAGACAAAAACATGGATTCTGAGTGTTGGCTGAGCACTACCGAGCTGGACAACTCCAGCAACTTCGTATCAGGTGAATTAAAAAGTCCACTTAACTATTTCAGCCACTTTTAGCTGGGCTTTCAGTTACATACAGCTGAAGCACTAATACAATCATACTGCTCAGATTATAGATGAGGAATACAATTCAAAAAAATTCAATAGATACAAGGCCAGTCTGTCTACGGCCATACCACCCTGAACGCGCCCGATCTCGTCTAGATACAAGGCCAGTCAATAAGTAGCATAGTAAGAACTCAAACTTACTGTTTTTCTCTAACAAATTTTTAAGTACCACTATGTGCAAAACACTAGGTACACACAAGTTTTTAAGAGTTAAAGAAACATCATCATTAGGGACTCATGATTTAGAAGGGAGCTAACCAGACAAACAAATCCCTAAAAAGTATGTGATAAAATTAACAGAGCAAGGAGCTATCAATACGCTAGAGAAAGCAATTAACTCTGCCAAGTACTATTTGGGCAAGTGTATCTAGGAAATCATACCTTTTTCTTTAGTGACTTAAAATTTCAATATAAAATTATTTCAAAGTAAGTGTTTAAAAAAACTTACAAAGAAAGAGATGGACTCATATTAGCAAAATAAGCCAAAAAGAAAAAGAGAAATAGAGGATGGTCTCACTTTTATGAAGGATATAGGAAAAAACAAACAAACGATTAAGAAAAATTAGAAACAGTCAACAGAACTGGATGATCGAGTAAGAGAGGGGGAGGGGGAAGAACATGGAGGAGGCAGAGGGCACAAAAGATTAAGATGGTTAATGGGTAGTAAGGAAATGGGAAAACCCCAGGGTACACAACAATGTAATATATACATATATCTATACACACATATACACACAAAATAAAATTAATATAAAAAAGTAAAAATGTGAGGAGGGTGGGGAATGGGTACAAATACAACCATGTAAATATGATCAATAATGTACGATAATTAGAAAATAAATTTTTTTAATTAAAAAAAGATGTAATCTAAAAACATAATGTTCAACAAAATAAGCACAGACAGGAGAGAGTACATCCTACTTTACAATACATATATAAGACATAATTATTCTATGCAGTTAGAAACCATAGTGGTTTCTGTGGTAGAAGAGAAAAGTCTACTGAAGAATGCACAAAGGAGTTTCTAGAGTGGTAGCAATGCTCTGGTACTGATACAGGCACAAGTTACCCACTGTTTCAGTTTGTAAAAATTTTTGAGTAACATGTACATACATGCAAATATCTAGAGGTATATACAATGTGTACTTTTGTGGATTTATATTACACTTTAATAGTTTGAAAAACATGTTCCTTATTAGACAATTCAAATAACAAGGGAATAATGTAAAGTTAGATGCGCCAGCTTCTTTGGTCACCTTTCTTGAATTCCATTTTTTAGAAGTAGTTTCTGTTAAGAGCTCCATGCAATTAATTTTGGATAATCTAGACCTTTTCCCATGTGTTTTTAAACATAAAGGATTGTGAAAGCATGCACACAAACAAGGCTCTTAAACATTTCACATTTTAAAAACTGAATCACATGGTACAACTGTTTTCTTCTCCTTCCATTTATCCTTTATTCAGCTAATCACCATACTTTTTAACAGCTATGCAATATTCTACGTGTGTGTGTGTGTGTGTGTATACATATATATCTCTTATGCATTACTTAATAACAAACATTTATTTTTCTTGTGTGGCTATTTCTGTACAATAGGGTCCTGTAAAACTACATGCTGGGTCAAAGGGTGTAAGGTATAACCTATGTCTGCACTAAATAAAGAACACCCCAGATTAAAGAAATAATAGAGTTATGATCAAGAAAATGTAATGAGTCCAAAAGACAAGCTATATGTGTGTTCAGTAGAGAGAAAGGCAGGCATAGGTGAGCAACATCAAGAGTTCTTGGAGCCATGTTATGGAGTCCAGATTTTTTTCCCCCTGGAGTATAAGGAAAGGGAAACTACTAAAGAATCTTAAGAAGAAGGCAACATACAAAGAAAGGTATTTTAAACTTACAGTAGTGGAAAGGTTTCCTAAGAGGCAGGAACTGAACAAAAGGCAATGCCATGAAAAGGGAGCAGGAAGGTATATGGACAATATTGAGGAGCCTAAGAAACAGGACTTTGTAATTATGGATGAAAGACCAAGGTAGAGAGAAAAAGAAGTCCATAATGACTTCCAGATTTCTGGTTGATCACCAGATAAATGAAGCATTGTTAACCAAAAAGGAAAGGGAGAGGAACAGAATTTGAAAAGGGTGGTTTCAGGGTTCTATTTGGAAAATATAGAACGCCAGGATATTCCTAGAGTCAGAGGTTGAAATGCACATCTGTCTGGTGTCTAGTAGTCATCAGTGTGGTTTAAAGGCAGGATTGTCATGGGGTAAGGGAAAACAGAGCAAGAAGAGTAGGCAGACAAGGATAAAACTACAGAATATGAATTTATTTAATAGTATGTTAGTATGAGTAGGTGCATCTGAAGAGGTACAAGGAAAATTCGGAAGGAAAATTCTTGGTTCTCTGAAGAAGAAAATGTTAAGGAAAAAGGAGTCATTAAATATGATATGCTACCATCAATTCAAGTAAGATGAGTCTGAAAACTTTCCTTTATAATTGGCAATTATGTTACTAGAAATTACAGAGAGATCACCAGAATATTATGAAGAGGAAAACGGATTGCTTTGGGCAGATAGAGGGCTAGAAGGTAAACAAAAACAAAATCAAATATAAACTAAGTTTGTAAGAAGTTAAATAATAAAGGGAAGTAGAGAGACTAGGAAATGGCAGGAAGAGATGAAAGGATTTCTATTGTCATTTCAAACAATAGGAAAGATGGGAGCATATTTTATAAGGCCAGGGGAAACCTATAAAGAACTTAAAGAAGGTCTAACAGAAAGATAAAGATGCAGCCTCATAGGAGACTATTCCCAGATGTATCATGTTTCCAGACTGCAGAAGTCAGTCTGGGGGGACTTATTTACTAGTTTAAACTACTTCATCTCATAAAAGTTTCCTTATCTGAAACTCTCAAAGTTATCTGCTCTGAACTGGAAAAGAGTTATTATGTTATTGGACATTCTTAAGACATTCAAGTAGAAAACAATATCGAGAGTATTTATTCCCTAAAAAGAAACTTAATTATCTGAATAGGAAACTTTTCAAGGTAAAACTCAAACACACCTTACTAGAGGACGATCTTCTTAAAAGCAAGATAGATTCATACATTAAAAAATGTTTGATGCATATGTAGCGTGCAAACTTGATGGTGAGTACAAACACAGCAAGACTTTGTCCTGCAGAGTTTACAAATAATTACAACAAAATGAGTAAAAATAAAAGGGGTAGGCACAAATATACCAAACCTACAATGAAAAGATGTCTAATTTGGGGGGAGGATCGAAAGAAGTCAAGGGGAACTTTAGAGGATCTCTGCTTAAACTGGGTTTTCACAGGATAAGAAGGAATTTAACCAGAGAATCCCGGTGAAAGGCAATGGGTCTTGAGAAGGTCTGATAAATAAAGTGACATCAGGGAATTTAAGGTATTATGGCAGGATCGAGTACAAGGGAGGCATTATGAATGAGTTGCTAAAGGTGACAGTGCAAATGAGCTTGAAAGTCTTAGGTGATGACCAGTCACAGGGAAATAACCACTGTATTCTCCACGGGCTTAACAGTAGGCTTTTCACTATGAAAACTCAATAAATGTATGTGGAATCAACAGATGAGTACAATCTTAGATTGAAAACAAAAGAAACAAACCATCAAAAGGAATAAATTGGAAAGTATGGATTGCTTTAAAGCATAAATTAACTTACTGAAACAGTGAAGTGGTGATATCAGGGTTACATTACCTAAGGTTCTATAAAACATTTGTTTTGTGTACTATTTACCAGTCAAAAATTAATGATTTTCAAGTCAAAGTGAAGAGTCCACAAACACAAGGCTTGAAAAAAATCTTTCTAGCTTGAAGCAACTGCTCTCCACGCAGGAGGAGATGAGCAAAGAGGAAAAATATACATAGTAGATTACAGAAGACCAGTGTCAAGGTATATCACCCGGTGACAAGGGTTAAGAATTTCAAATTGAATTTAAAAAGTCACCCCATTTACCAACACCAAAAGTAAATGATTCAACTGAAGCAAAAAGAGGATGCTACTCTGCAAGCAGATGCCTTTGGTGCAAGCCCCCATCTAACCTGATTTCCTCCATCACACTCAGCTGAACGCGTAAAAATAACATGGCACAACATCATTAAAATGCATTATTTCATCAATTTGCTATCGTAAAGAGATAATCAAACCTTTGATCAGTTAGGTACAACTACAGAGATAACCAGAGTCTAAGAATAAAGATTAAAAAAAAAAATGCTGCCCGTCACATCATGGGCACACCACCTCACAATCTTCAGATCCTTCATGTTCTCGGCCAGAATTTCTGAGTCCCTCAGTCAGCTTAGGTGAATGTAAGCCAACCAGATTTCACCAGGAGAAATTTGAACTATCACGTTTTCTGTATTTTATATAAAGGGGGGAGGGCTGATGTCCTACGTACACAAGTGGCAGTAATTCAACAAACGATTGGAGCAGTGGTTTTACATAAATATTGCACAGGAGGGATAAACTAGAATAAATCCTAGGGAACTCCAAGGCTTTGGATTAAGATAAAGTCAGACTGCCATCACAATTCAAGGATTTCTAAGAAAATAACAATTCTAAATTCTAATGAAATATGCCAATCACTGTGGGTGGCTATGGATGAGAAAGGGTAACATTCCATAGTTAACTGGTGTCAGAGGCTGGAGATAGCCATGTATCAGGTTACCAATAGTAGGTGACAAGAATTAATTTACTTACTTGACTCCAAGGCACTGAAGCCTAAGGCAATGTAATTATTGTGTCTAATGTTCTATCTCAAAAAATGTTTGATAAAGGTCTAAAGAATAATTTAAGAATATGACTTGCTGAATAAAGAGTAACAGTGAGCTTGGTGGAAAATATACCTCAGGACTACATAGACCTGAGGGGCGAAATCAAATACTGTACAAAAATAAATAATGTAAGAAGAGTAAAAATATCCAAACAAAGTACAGTGAGTTGGATTATAGTCCTGACTGTGATATTAATTACATAATCATGGCTAAGTCAAAAGTAGTTCATATTCTAGTTTATGAATTACAAAGATGTACTCATCACTGAGTTTTACATGAAATATTCTAAGTTCCTTAAAAGGTGGTACTTTACATGTAAGAGGGAGGTGTTTCATACAGATGAAGTTAATTGCCATTGACTAAAGCCAACAATTTTCATTTAAAAAGAATTCATCTCCAAAAAAATTCAGTGGGTTCAATAGTAACTCCTACCAAGTTAGGATCCAAACATTTTGTAAATAAGGAAATAGATATGTTAAAATTGCTTAATAACACAAAATCTATCACCAAGTCATTTACAGATCAGGAATAGAATCAAACTCCCACTCCCTCCCCCCACCCCTACCCAGTCCATTGTTCAAGTCACCTACTGAGCTTAACTTATGTTGTTCTGTGTACTGGAGACATAATTAGTTATGGCTGGAACAGAAACTTCTCTCCCAAAGGTTTCAGGGTTCATTTTACTGAAATATGTTCAAATTTGAAACTGAGAATGATTCCATAAGTGGCAAGTATTTCTTCAACCCTGAGAAGTATTTCATCTTGTATTAGGTTAAGCAATTTATAAAAAAACAGAGACTAATTTTTAAACACAGCCAGAAAAACAAACCGGTAGCAAATTCCAAAGACTATGAAGGATTCCATCTCATTAAAAAGTATGAGACAATGGAGAAGGGGCAAAAACTTAAAACCAACTGAGTTCTATGGAATAATAAGTAATATTTATACCATGGGACAAACCCATGAAAAATTACCTCCAGATAAGCTTTAGATACTTATTAACCCATTTTGCAAGTTAGAAAAGTGCTCCCTACCCACCCACCCCTCTCACCAGGATATTTTCTTGGGAAACTAGGCATTTTCAATATATGATGCTAAACTGATACAGCCCTTACAGGAGATTATCTGGAAATAAGTAGTAAAGGTTGCTTGTTTTTTGAAATACAGTAAGAGTGTGACCAAGTGTGATTGGTGATTATTAACTCCTTATATTCTCTCTGTTAAAAAATTAAACATCCTCACCTTTTTTCATGTAACGTTACAAGGCTTGGTCACATGACTTATTCTGGCTAATGAGATGTAAAAAGATTTAATGCCAGCAGAGGCTTAACATGTGTTTGGGTAATCTGGACTGCTTCTTGCACACGAGTGATAACCATGAAATAATATGCCCCAGGCAGCTGCTGCCCCTTTCTGCTAGGTCTCAGAATAACACATTTAGAGCAGTCCTAACCCAACATGCAGCCTGGAGACAGGCCAATCAAGACTGGAAAAACGGAAGCAGTTGTGCCTGGTCAATCCCAGCCAAGATCAGGAGAACTCAGGTGATCTATACACCAGTGTGAAAACAAATGCTCACTGTTGAAAGCTACTCAATAAATCACCAGTTTGTTACGGAGAGCTGTAATGGCAATAGTTGACCAATACACCCAAGTAATCTCACACCTACGAATTTATCCTGAGACAGTCAGAGAGAAATAAATTCACATGCAGGATATTTATCAAAACAATACTTAAGACAGTAAAAACCTGAAAACATTCTGTCATCAAATAATAGAGGTATAAATAAATTATGGAATAGCCAGACCACTATATACTTGAAGCTATTAAAAATCATGTTCTTAAAAAATACTTAAAAAAAGTGAGCTGTTCATATTCCTAAGTTTAAAAAGCATACAGGGCAAGATGCACCATTTTTGTAGAAAATCATCTACAAGTGAGAAAAAAAGTAGATAAAATAATTCAGTATGAAATACAAATGCTTTTATGTGCCAAATGTTATTTTATGCTAAATATTATAGTAAACACAATGCTTGTAATATAGAAGTAAATAAGATAAATATGCTCCCTGGGAACTAAATGTAGTGAAGAAGACAGATATTTTAAAAATATTATCATATGGATAATTATAATGATATATTTATCACAGAAATTGCTAATTATCCCCAGTATTTACTTACCCCTTCTTATTCAGTGCCAGAGTCCCTGGATTTTATCTGCCCATAACCACCTAGAATAGACTACACTTCCCAGTCTTTCTTACACCTAGTTGGAGTCATATGATTAAGTTCTGACCAATGACATCTAACTGGAAACAGTGCAAGAAACTTCCAGAACACAACTTTAAAAATAAAGAGCTTGCTTTCTGTTGCTTTCCCCCTTCTTACCAGATGGAACAGCTATTTTGGACTGTGATGTGGAAGCTTCCTGCTGAGAATGGCAGAGCAACAGAATAGGAGGAGCCTGGGTTACCTGACACTGGGGAACCACTATTGCCAGCCCTAGTCCATCTTACAGAGCTTTGACATGAGAGACAAATAAAATTCTTCCTTGTTTAGGTTACTTTCTCTTTCAGTGTCCAGTCAATGACAGCTGAACCTAATCTTAAAGGGCACAACTATGAAGGAAAAATGAAGGGTTCAATGAGAGATTATAACAGAAATGACTGATTTTTGACAGGAGGAAGGGGTTTCAGGGATAGTTCCTCTGAGGAAATCATAATTAAGTTGTGGCCAGAAGCCTGGCCAGAGTACCTGGTGAAGGGAGATAGTATGGCAAACTGTTCCAGGCAGGGAAAATCAAATATGCAAATACTGTGGCTTATGCCTAAATCATCACAGGGAAAAGCAACAAACCTTGCAATGTCAAGACCTTGCAATTTCAACAATGACTCAGTGATGGAAGAGCACTAACGCAACTAATGTACTGGTTCCAATATCAGAATCTGTTGACAAGAAACACCATAAAAGTCTATCAAAATTGAGAGTGGAATACAGAATGGGAATGAAATGACAGAAATTAACAGGTTCTTCTATACTTTAGCATTACCAGTGTTTAAAAGACAGCTGGATTTTCTAATCAGAATGGTCTACATACCATGAAAATAATGTCATTTTAAGTGCTATCTGTGGAACAGATGAGTTTGGTATAAAAACTTTTTTAATAATGTTCTTTAAAATCTATTTCTGATTATAAAAAGGCAAAATGTATTGGAGAACATTTAGAAAATATCTGTAAGAGATATTTAAGATGTGCAAGATGTAAAAGAAAAAATAAACTACCTGTAAAACTTGTCGTTTCCCAACATTTTATAATGAGACTTTTAACACATTCACACATCTACATACATATATAAATAATACACACACAAAACATATAAAGTTATGTATGCTCTTTCACTTATTTTATCATGAGCACATTTCTATGTCATTAAAAGTTAGGAAACCATGACTTTTAATGACTACATAACATGCAATTTATTTAGCCAATCAAGTCTGGGGATTTCCTGAGTTAAAACTGTCAACCACAAATTGAAACCCTGTGGTCAAGAAGCTGACTTCAAAATCTGCCATGGAAAGTTTCTATTCAGAAATGCCAAGATACAGTTTGAAAGTACTGGAACCTTATAACCAAAATTTCAATGAAATTCATTAAGTTTCACCCATGAAGAATATTTATCAAAGACAATTATTTTCCCTAGTGAAAGTATCATTTCACAATCAGTTTTAAGGAAGGAATGAAAGAAGTACCAAAGATTGAGGAAACAGTAATAATTAAGAACTAATAAGTGCCTAATGTAAAAAGATAAATCATTATCTTCAATTTTTAATAAGGCAAACCATGATAACATATAAATTTTAAACTTGTATTATTAAGCATTAAGTCATTAGAAATAAAATTAAAGAAAAATGCATAAGAAAAAGAATGGAAGCAAATATGACAAAGGGTTAACAGTTCTTGATTCTGAAATCTGACATTCTTTAACCTTTTCTGTATTTAAATTTCCCCCCTAACCCCCCACTCCCACCCCACAAGAAAAATTAGTGTTGAAGTATTGCTCATGTGAAGGTACTTCAGGTTTTAGTTATTAAAGTAGAAGGAAAATCAATATGTTTTGCCAGAAGCTAAGTGGATCTTTTGGGAAGGAAAAACAAAAGCTCGGCACACAGTATTAAGAGTTTCTTCTAAAATAAAACAATTTAAGCTAAATATCAATGTCTCATATATTGGAATTAAGTCTAAAGAAGAACCAGCTTTTGAAGTTTATAGCTGAGCTTTCTTCAAATACTGTCTTACCTGAAAATGCTATTTTTACGTTCTACCAGGAAGGTTGTTTTAACAATTAAGTAAATTACATTTTAGTTTGATACTAGGTCTCTTAACTAAGATTTTCCTGAAGCTAAACACATTTTGAAATTCCAATTCTGAAATCCAAATTTAGTTCAAATGAAAACTAGTTTGCCACTTTATGAAATAACTGAAACTTTTAATCAAGTGAAGTCCCTTAATAGAAGAAAAATAAAGAATTAAAAAGTTAACAGAAGTAAACTAAACCTTTACTTGAGTTCTCATAAATAAAAATTTCAAATAAATATTTGAAAGGTCCCATTCTCCCCAACACAGTCTTGTTTTGGCTTTGTGACAACACCCCTACCCCCTAACTCCACTGATCAGTTCTCACCTTTCCCTGATGGAACTAGTGAATTTTTCAGCAAAAGTGACTCATTCATTGGCATCTTGTCAAACTAACCCTGAAAGTCTAAGGAAGCTCAGCACTAAAAGAATTCTAAAACCAGAACACTTTTGGTAACACTCATCATTTTGATTTAAGAGACCTGAATCACTTTCAGAATCAAATACATACTAACAAACTCTGTTTATATTTTCCTTACAAACTATTCTTCACTATGCTACCTCCTTCTAATTTGAGTTTGGCAACCCCCTAATCTAAAATATCTCCTGTCTTGGAGAAGTCAAGATCAGGGAGTTGGGAAGCATAACAGGAGAGGTTAAAAAAAAAAAAAAGTAATTATTCACTCAGCTTGGGAAAAAATTCTATTCTGAATCATTAACTACCAGTATATGTTTCAGAGTTCTCAGAGTTTATTTCTCCCCTAGTTTAATGAAAACACAAAACAATACATACAGTAAAAAAAAAAAAAAAGTTTTTCAGAAATCTGCAGAAATAAATTATTCTCACTGCTGTTGTTTCACTAAAAAAAAAGTTAAAAAAACATGAGAATCAATTATTAAGAACCATTTAGCTAAAAATCTTCTATAAGACAGCACTGAAATAAACAATTGCAAATCACCTTATGTTTTTCGTTCACGTTGCAAGACAAAAAACTGCCCCTTTTAGCCAGGTAGAGAGAGTGGTGGAGAAGAAACAACAAACACTTTACAGACATTTACTCAGAACTCTAACAACTGTCACACTCCACCTGGTGGCAGGAGCTGTCTGAACTGGTGACGTGTAGGTCATCATACAAAAAAAATTCTGGGGAATAGTTTTCAAAATGCCTTTAAAAAAAATGCAAGATGCTTTTCTCCTACACTATATAGAGTAAATCTAAAGTGTTCTACCAAAATTTTTTTCACATACTAGGTCAATATCTAGTAAAGATGAACGCAAGTTGTGTGACAGTAAACAGAATGGGAGACCCACATTTAGAGAACTCTATTCACAACCATCCTCTCCACACTAAGTTAAATGTCATCTCAAGTCTTTAAAACAGGTAACAAGGCACACAGAGCTACTACAAAATTCTTTATCACATACTCCCACTAACTTTCTTTACCCGTTACCCCTATGGGTAAACTAGAAAGTTTAATTAACACAGCAGCCTGCCACATAGCTTTTGGATATTTGCCAGTAACATATACCCATGGGATACTCTAGAGACTGATTTCAACCAAAAATAAAAATAGATAAACAGAGCTCAAACAAAATTAAAACTGAGTCTGGCTGCCCACACTTATTTTCACACATGAGGAAAAATAGCAGTTCTCCTAGAAGCCTCAAACACACATATCTTTAGAACACAATGTTAAAAATATGCCCCCCCCCCTTTCCCCTACCTGTTTCTCACTCAAAGCTGTGATTTTGGCTTGGAGTTCATGAAGCTGTTTCTTTAAATCAGCATTCTGATTGGAAAGAAAAAATATCTGTGAGAAAGATATTTCATTTGTTAACAGCATAGTAGCAAGAAGACCTTATGCATACTGTATTACAAATGATGAAGCAACCTTAAGTATTTAGCCAATCAAATTTGTCATGCATTAAATTGTAGGCCTATTATCACCACCTAATGCACAGATTCTAAATGTAGGCGCCTAATACTAGGACAGAAACAGCTTCTTTGCAATAGTTTTAAATTACGACAAGTTTTATATTTTAGCATCTTGCACTATAATAGTACCCCTTTCTTACTAAAATATAATTATTCTTTATAGAAAGTATCAGTTGACAGAAATCCTAAAGCTCCACTAATCAGACAAAAGCAGGAAAATGGAAGTTGTAAGTATGCATACACTGCATGCTTAACAGCATTATCAATAAAGATAAGAGGTTTTTCTCTACTTGCCCTCTCCCTTATTTAGTAGAGTACATTTGTTATTTTAGCCTAGATTTGAAAAGCTGTCAGTGCTGCAACTGCCTTAACACTACATCATTCAAATTAACACACTGACTACCAGGGCATTTTCTCAGTTCTAAAATTCTAGGAATCAAAAAAGAATACTATTTTAGGTGAGATACACTGAGTATGCTTGCTTTTTACTCAAGTGGGGGGGAAAAATCCAAAATTAAAGTTTTCAAATGCTAATTCAGCAAGAGAACCTACTGCAAATTGAACATCACCCCAATGAGAGACTATTTTAAGTATTTCACATGTAATCCTTTCAGTTCACCCTGCCTACTCTGGGAGGATTGGGGTACACCCCCCCCCCACTATTGTTTACTCCATGTGGTCTTTTTTTACAAACATTATCTAGGCCTCTATAATAGACTACCCACAAGATTATCCAACAACTTACTGGTCCCAAATTCCTTAGGTTAAGAATTCTATTATATGAGTACCAGCTATATCATAAATACTAGTTTTTTAATAATATTTCAATTGCTGATAACATAGGTTACCACAGTAAATATGAAAGAATCCATTAATCTAAGGTCTTCCCTCTTGGTGCCCTAAATCAAATTTAAATTATAATATACTAAAGCAAATACAAACATAGATATGTCTAATAGAAGCTGGACTGTCAAACAGGAGATTAGTGTGGGCCACCAATGCCAGCTCTCAGAATCAATGGCTTATGTTAAAATCTAAGAGTTAGGTCATTGGGTGCTAAATCCTGAATCCTGTAAATACTCTCCATACTTAGGACCCACTGCCCAGTGGCTGCAAAAGAGACAAAGTCTTAACAGTAATTATAATCATCAAAAACACGGTAATAATTTAGAAGACTTCTCAGGAATATAGAACAAAATGCCTAAGTAAAAAACTATTATGAGAATTAAATCAAGGGTAAATCACTCTAGATTATTAAAGAACATACTTTTAAAGTATGTTATATATTTTAAGGACTTTCTAAAATAAAAAAATTTAATTGCTTTTTAAAAATTATTCTAAAACTCTTACTCTAAACAGTGGAATGATTAAGTATTTTAAAGAGTTCTGAACTATGTATGTACTATAAGCTATGAAAAAATAAGAAAGCTATGAAAAAATAAATTAATTCTGAGCTATGATCATTAACTTTGGTTAGTTAACATAAAGTAACAGTAACAGATGAAAATGAGAGCTATATTGTAATAGAATGATTGAATATTCCTCAATCACTGAAAGCGCAATGTGCTAAAAAAAAAATTGCTGCTAAAAATGAGAGTTTTTTAAACTAAACATTAGTTCATATTTAAGTATTTTATTGTCAATTACATAAATAAAAGCATTTTACCTGTGGATCCTGCTTCATCTGAGCAACCAGTTTCTGGCAACAAAGAGAGAAAAAAGAGTCATCAGTCTTATATTAACTCACTAAGGCTAAATCGGACTCAGCACAAAAATCTAGAGTTAAATCTACACAAAAGGATGAGCAAGACTACAATCAGAATACTCCAAAACTCCTGTGATCTGTTCAAAGGTTAATGAGACATTCCTCTTAGTATTTAAAAAAAAAAATATTCCACTGTATACTGGAAATGAAAAGCTTCTACTTTTTAACAAACGGGAGATGTGAGGGGGAATGAGGATTTTATTTATTTATTTGTTTGTTTGTTTGTTTATTTATCTATCTATCTATTTATTTTATTTTTTGAGACTAGGTCTCACTATTTTTGCCTGTGGAACTGTAGGCTCACGTTGCCCGGGGCACCACAGACTCAAGCAATCCCCAGCCTCAGTTTTCCAGGTAGCTGGGATTTTACAGGAGCACGCCACCACCCCCAGCTATATTTTTTTGGAACTAGGTCTCGCTGCGTGCCCCCCGCGGGACTTGAACCACGATCTCTGGCCCTGCCCACGGCTTCCTAGGCTGCCGCTTACAGGCATGCACCACCACGCCTGGCCGGAATGAGGCTTTTAAAAGGGCAATTTAAACAAGCTGCAAGCTCTAGAAACCAAACATCCCTTTAAAATGTTGTCATTGTCTAGAATCCCAAACAAGGACTGGAAAGAAGCTGCTTGCTCACAAAACAGGCCTGTCTGTGTACAGCAGAGCACAGATTTGGCAAGTCTGTTAGTTTGGGTCTTACCACAGAAGGAGTCTAGTGTCGGATGTGACTCTGTCACTGTCTTCTGTGTGGGAGGGGGATGTGCTCTGTAGAGCAGTGACCCTCGGTGCTTGTCGGTAAGGAAGTGAAGGAACAATACCATAAAACTCTACCTACCTGGTCCCTCTGGGAAGGGAAGTGCTATCAGAATACTGAATGAGCTAGACCTTTACCAGGGAAAACAGAAGTCCAACCAAATGAAAACCAAACGAAAATGGATGTTATTTGACCTAACTGGACTTTTAAAAACATCACTGCCCAGCGGAAGCATAACCAGGGACAGAGAATTTGAAGGATAAAGGATTATCAGAAGACTGATTCATCAAAGATTCCAGGAAGTGGTTCCCCTGTAAAATTTTCATCTAACTGAAAAATTTGTCACTTACTAGGTGACAAGACCTTTACAAAATTTTGGTCATAATTTTTTTTAAAAAGTATACAGTAAACAACATGCTAGGTAGGGAGGAAAACTCATTTTTACCAATATTTAGAGGCACAACCATATCAATTCATGTACTACACTCTACAAACAATAAATAGGCACAACCAGGCCCAAAACTACTGTTTGCAAAGCTCTTGGGTTTGCATTTTGGTTTCTGACTCCACTCTTTAATGTCAAGCAGTCAGCTAACAAATCTTGCTACTATTATTATACCTCCAATAGGCCCTGAATCCCAACTCAAATTTGTTGCTTCTGATCTGTTGAGTGATACAATGTGTGAACTAAGATGAGCAAAGGGGTTGTAAGAAATCCCCCTTGAATAAAATGAATACTCTTTGGTGGATGACTTCTGACATTTATTCTACTTAGTCAAAAGCCATATTTCTCTGGTGATATTCTGGACAGCTGAGGCTACCAATCATGTGCCCTCCAAATATTCAAGGTGTATGTTACTATGTTCTACTTCATATGTGGCAGCAGCACTCTTTTACAACCTGGTCTTAATCAGGATATTGATTAGGTAAGAGCACACATTTCAAGTGGTCAATGAAATGGAAACAGGAGATTATATTTATGTTTTTGCCAGTGCAATCTAATCACACTTTTCAATGAAAAAAGCCCTTGGGTTCCCTTTCTGATCTGGCTACCAGAGTTTATTACTATGTTAAAACTATCTCTTCATAGTTGAAAAGGGTTTCTTTCCTTCAATGACACAGGAATTTAAAAACTGATAAGGACACTAAGTCTTCACCTCTGGAGGAAAGAAATAAACCAACTTTTCATTCCACAAGCTGCATTTCAGACGATCAGAGGCAGAATTGGACAAGCTGGGCAATTTAACCAGACCATCCAAATCCCTACTGACTTGAAACTGACACTGTGTTCTCAAAGTTCCATTACTTTCTCTTGCAAGAGTGAAGCAATTTTTCATATAGTTATACATTGTACCAAGAGTATGCAAAGTACATCCCACAGGCAAATCCACCCTACATGCTTCTGTGGATAAAGTTTTACTTAAACACAGCCACACTTATTCATTATACATTGTCTATGGCTGCTTTGTCTTTACAGCAGTAGAGCCAAATAGATACTGGGCATCAAATATTTCACGATTTGGCCCTTTCCAGAAGTTTGCTCACCTCTCCTTTACACTATTTTCCATTCCAGAGTAAATAATCAAAGTCTGAATATGGTTCCCACAAATTCGGATAAGAATAGTCATAAAAGGGAAGAAAAAGGGCCATTTCCTCCAAAAGATAAACTGTCCATGATAGGTCATTATTATGTATTTATTAAAAATCAACCACGTCTGTTAGTACTTTCTTAACCATTTCCCTATTCATAAAGAAACAAAAATATACTTCCACCACAGCAATACCATGTAGCTTCATAATAAACTTTCTATTCAGTAAACTCAATTTTAGCTCTAATTTCATTCCTTAAGTGGAAATGAAAGGGGTAGCTTTACCCCAGTATTTAGTCAAATGTACGTTAGCCTAACAGCAGCATCTGTCATTTCCCTGAACTTGCCATGATCAGAATAACATCAGCCATAAATAAGGCATGTCACTTGTATTTACTGTTAATACTTGTATTTTCAAAAAGTGTTCTAAATGTAACTAAAAGAAAAACACATACTTCAGATGTTAAAATACTATCAGCATATAAATGTTTATCACTGTACACAAAATGTTGTGTAATAATTAATGATAATATAAAAACTATTGATTTTATGCTAAAAGTTGTTAAATAAAGAGGGAGATACTTAATGTGAATATTTTAAAAAGTAGCATACTTTTAGGAAGGATATTATATTCCTTTTGAATATAAAAATATACGTTTAAAATTGAATCTTAAAACATTAAATTTTTTCAAAATTGTGATTTCACAAGAATGCTTGAGTGCAAACTATAAAGCAGAATAATATCTAAAAACTTTTAATTTTTAGTAATCTGTTCAATTTAAGTGATGAATATTTCAAGAAAGTTTTATTTGGGACTTATTTTATATTTTGTAAGGATGAACTAAAAGCAGAATGATAACTCTACCATCTCAAAATTTCTTGAGGGAAATATTTCCAAAATTTACATACACTTTAAATTAAATCATGTCTGATCGATGCAAATTTCAGCCTGATTACAGTTCTCCAGGAACTTATTCTATGATAATGTCAACTTTGAACAAATTGTGACTTTAACTGTTGTCATTTGCCATTCCACCAAACTGGGTACTCAACCACACTATGTTGAAATACTTTTGTCCAAAGGAAAGACAAGCTAACCTTGTTTTTAACAAATTTTTGTTCTCACTAATTAGTATGAAGTGCAACAAAATGTGTGTATATACTAAACTTCTTAAAAGTTACCATAAAAACAAAATACTTCACATAGAGAAGACCACTCACACATAGGAAACTCTAAGACAATTGCTATACAACTGTTTATTAAGAGTCAATTCAATTCTGAACATACAGAAACTCAATGTAACCAACAAAACAAAGTGCTTCTGAAGCTCTCCTATAAATTCCCATGTTCCCTATGAACTGTTTGTACATTCGAAAGTAATCAAGTCATCATTTATTACTTTTAACTACAAAGGACTATAAGTACGTGTATCTTGAATCTACAACTACATCTAACCAACTCTAGATATTAGAGAAAAAAACAGTGATATTCTGTTTATATAATAAAAATGACTTTAAAATAGCCATTTGCTATACTTATATATAAATATTATACATGTCTAAAACATAAGCATATATTATATGAATAATATATAAATAATATATAAATGGAACTGCTGATGTATTTTATTTACTTATTTTTACCTATGTATCTTAAAGATTTTAGCCTAGGGAGTTGAAGTATAATTTAAGAATTGTGGAACTTGAAATTTAAGCATTTGTGAAGGCCATCAAATTTTCATTACTAAAGAGAGAAATCAAGGTATAAAGTTTTTAAGAGTAAAAACACCAGTATATATGGTAGTTAAGTTAAATATACCTCATTATTTAAAATATTCGAGTTAAGTCACAGTCTCTCATATGAACCAAAATGGGGGGGAGGGCAGTTCTTTAAAAAAATACATTGATAAATGAAAAAATACATTCAGTTATTTTCTCTGGAAAGTAAGTCAGGAATCCTTCATTAAATTTCATAAAATGAATTGGTTAAGTAGTGTCTAATGTAAAGCAAATGGCAGGTCTTGCGAACAACAGTCTGAAAGATGATTCAAAGATGGGCCCATTTACTATTTCAGTCATTACTTAAGAACATGATGTGGGAACAGACAATGCAACATACCTGGTGAACCTGAATTTCCACTTTAAGAGCCTCCTGTAGAGTCTGCAACTCCATCCTCTACCTTCTCCACCTTCTCTTATGTTTGCTAATTCTACAGTTTCTTCAGCCTCTGTTTAAAATAACAAACTCCTCTTCTCACAGCAGCTGTAAAGATCATAAAATGTTTTGGATCATTATGCTGGGCATAAAGGAAATACTCATGCTAAATTTAAAAAACTGCTAGTCAAAAAAACTTGATTTTTTTAACACTGGGCAAGAAGTTTCCAAACAGATTTTTCCCCCAAAAACTAACTGCTTTGTACCAAATTGGTTCCAAAACTTTCTGAGTATATTCATGGAGCATATCTCTACAAAACACTTCAAGTAACTTCAAAAGGGGGGAAATACATTTAAGTTAGTCATGAAAACAGCTAAGTACCTACTACATATGACATGTACTACATATGCCATTCACAGGACACAGAGATGAACAATACCACTTGGGTCATAGATGAGAGTACAGAGGGGAGATTAGAGTTATTCAGGACACACTGTCCTTAGAGACACAAAACTTGATCATACATTTTTAAATATCACACTGAGGCACTAAGGAGTTCACGATCTCAGGGGTTAAGGAAGCCTAGAGTATGCTCATTTGGACGGACTCCTTACTGTTTATAAATAAACTCAAAATGGGCAAATTCTGGTATAATTTAAAGATTTACACTTAATGAACAATTTAAGAATTAGCACAAATAACAATACAATGCTGACTGTTGTCCATGGAGATTTTTTTTTTCTAAAAATCTGTACACAACAGATAAGGTGGGATAGCAATGGGACAGACAGTCCCATCTTCTCAGGTGTGTCAGTGCATCTCTTTGGCTATACATATAAAATGCACATGGAAATAGTCAAAAGTCCCAGTTCCTGAATGTGAACCTCCCTATTCTGCTCTTCCCATCATTAGACAATTGCTATTTTCTTTTGTTTTCTCTTTTTCTTGAATAAAGGCTTAGACGCTTTAGGTTCTTAGACACTGTCCCAAAGCAAAAGATTTCACTTGAATCAACTTAAACTTTACTTAATTCTTCTTTGGACCTATAAAATGTTAAGTTAGAGCAGTTTTTCAGTATTCTTACAGATTGAAGAAGGAAACTATCGGGAAATTAGAAAAATCACTACTCCTTAAACCTATACAGTAGATTCATAATCATTACACTTTCTATAAACTATTTACCTATGGATAATGTCCATATTCAACCTAAGTTTCTTTAAAAAAACTGATATAGTTGTAATGTAACTGGAGAAATTAACTCTTAAAGATTAGTTTTCATTATATTTGCTAAATCTAGCTAGGCTTAAAATATTATTGACAATCTCTTTTCAAGAGTTTATAAATAATGCTATTAATACCAAAACCTGGGTTTCTCTGCTACTTACTATCTCACAAAATCTTTGGAACTACAATAAAAAATATCAGAATCATAAGGCGGTGACTTAGATGGACCAAGATTTTTGTTTTCCAGTAAGTTTATGTAGAAAAACTAATGTTGAAACTTCCCTTTAAATAGCAAAGTAGCCGGGCGTGGTGGCATGCAACTGTAATCCCAGCTATTTGGGAGGCAGATTCTAGGAGTCACTTGAGTCCATGGGTTCAGGACTACCCTTGGCAACATAACGAGATCTAGTCTCAAAAAAAAAAAAAAGCTGGCCATGGTGGTGCGTGCCTGTAATCCCAGTTACTTGGGAGGCTGAGAAAGGGATCACTTGAGTCCATGGATTCAGGACTAACCCAGGCAACATAGCAAAACCAAGTCTCTTAAAAAAAAAAAAAAAAAGCAGAGTACTTTTCCTTTTTGAATTCTTGACTTACATACTAGAGCTCTTTTTGAAAACAGTCCTAGAATAGTATTAATTCTTACAAAGTTCTATCTTTGTAAAAAAGTGTGTCCAAACATGATTCCTTGTATTATCAGTCCATTTAAGAACCATCTTGAAGCTGAATAAGTATTTTCTTCACCTTGAAGACCATATTTTATTTTATTGGTAGTAATACATAAACATCCTAGCTCAGCTCAACTCATGTGAACTCTGTAAACAGCAAGTTGAAAACATGGAGAACATACAAAATACACACACAAAATGTTAACCTAGTTTATGCAGTCTGTGTGCTCACAAATTGATTTTCTTAATTGTGAAAAAGCAATTCACAGAAGAAATGTGAATGACCAACATAAAAGAAAAAAAACCCATCTTCAACAATCATAGAAATGCAAATTTTAAGTAGTTCTGTCTATCAAAGTACAAAGACTTGTAACAATAGTACTCTGAGCTTGTTGGAGTTGGGTCTGGTAGCAATTTCTGGGTAGGATCATTAAGAGTTATTTATTTTATTCTTTTCAGAATATATATACATCTCCATATTTTTCCATAGAATATAACACTTATTTTTAAATAACAACAAAAAAAATTTAACCAAGGATAGATAAAGCACTAGAAGATTTTTCAACAATGAAACAAAATGCTCCGGAAAGAAAAAGTAAAATCAAGTTTTATTTTTATTTTTTACAATTTATTTATTTATATATAAATTTCACAACATTGTAATGTTGTGAAAATCAAGTTTTAACCCAATCCAGACTCAAAATGTTAGAGTACCTTGCAAGATAAGCCTGTAAATCAAGTTAAAAAGGAGCGGACAGCTTTTATTTCCTCTATCAGATGATTGTCCGCTTATTAGAGAAACACAAAGACATGAAGCTTTACTTGGTAAGGACACTAAATACTATTTTATTTCAAGATAAAACTGAAGGGTTAAAAAACGTTAACACTTGGTAGAGAAAAACTTGTGAAGGATTTGAAGATATGCTCGATATCCTCCTCCCTCAAAAAGGTCTCTTTCTGGATAGCAATTTTAAGAGACTGGTCTCTGCCTAAATTAACAAATCATGTACATAAACTTATAGCTTACCAAGACAAGGTGAGCAAATGTTGAAATCGTTTTAAAAAGCATTTTGGGAGCTTAGACAACTCATATAATCATCATTTAAAGAGGCAGTTTTACAGCATCAAAAAAGAGGCATTAAGTTTCCTTTTTTAAAGATGACTTATCAAAGCTTGACCAATTCTAATAAGTTATAAATAACACGCTGTCACAAAGTAAATATACTCACAAAATACTTAAGAAACATACTCACAAACTAATGAACAGACATACTTTATTGAGGTACAATACCTTTACCATCCAACAAATCTATGAAGTATCAAGAGGGAAATTCTTGCACAAACCACCAGTGGCTGTTATCTTCAAAATTGTACATGACAAACCACATGGATACAAATGCCTAATGGCCTCAACTTACCTTCATGTAACAAAAATCCAAAAACATAAACAACAAAACTCCTGTCAAACAATAACAATACTCAATGCCACTAAAATTTAATTAATTAGTTAATTTCATTTACTCCCTGTGTAACTATTCCCAGTCTCAGTTCGTTTATTTGCTTATGGATCAGGAAATAGGAACAATATCATCTATTTTAACATACTGTTCCACATTTTAAATAAAGTGAAGTTATATGAAAAGCCCTACATTAATTGTAACGCTCCATGCAACTGGTAACATACTCTTTTATTCAGACACATTTTAAATAAACTTGTCAACAAGATTGTTGAGGAGATTCTAGGCTTCCTAATTTAAAATGGTCCTAAGAAAGGGGCTTCTAACTATTTGTCGGTTTAGTTCTGCAAAGAGATACGTGAACTCCAGGTCTTCCATTATGATTCTAATAATGTGTAAGTCATACATATGAATTTACTGCTAAAAAAATATTTTACTGTGTTCGTAAATTGACATACTTTTCCAATCAAGACATAACTTATCAACCAACAACTTTTTTTTAGCAGCAAGTCTTTAATATGTTGTGCCCTCAAACTGAATCCCCTAAAAACAGGTAACTCTGTATGTTCTATACAATACTTATTTTTGGCATTAAGGCTTTGCTTTTGATCTGTATTCTCAGAAGTCGCTGAACTTTTTTTTTTTTTTTTTTAATATGAGCAAGTAAAAAAACTACAGGTCTACATGTCCTTAACTGTCACGGGTTTAACAATAAAATACAGGCTCAACTTTGTGCAAATACTTCTTGCTTTGTTTGTATCTAATATACATAGAGAGAAAATAGTGTCTTTGACTTTTAATTTACCTAATAGTGTTGACAATGATGACTGATGCTAAAAATAATTACTTTACTATTTATTGAAAACAGCAACAATGTAACTATAACAATAAAAGAAAATGTTAATTATAGGTATTTATACACACACACACACATATCATTTGTCTTCTTATTTTCATGGTGGTATTTCTCTGGTGACATTCCAAAGGTGAACAGATTTGGGGTTTTAGAGGCTACCCTTTGAATCTGGCAAGATACTACACTCAAATCCTGGTTTAACAGCTCTTGATCAAAATTATCTCAGGTAGTTAGAGATAGTATTTTCTGAACATTTAATTTATATATAATGCACACACACATATAGATTTATGAAGTCTGAATACGTTTGAGTAAAAAAATACATATCTTTCCCCTTTTTTTTTGTGGAGGAAGTGGCCAGGTTCTCTTTTTTTTTTTTTTTTTAAAGCCTATACAGGTCACATGCTTGCAACACAGGCTGTGGTGTCTTCAGTCACGTCAAGGTTTCCCCACAGCAGCCTCTGCTTCAAGTCTGCTTCACCTCTCCTTACTACCTGTGTTCATTCTAATGTACAGTTTCCACCTCAGCTTCCTGGGCACAGGCCTAGGTTGCATAAATACATTCTCCTATTTCCCACCTTTCTTTACAGAAATCAAGCACTTCTACTAAAATCATGCCAACTACACCCAACAGGAATACTGAAGAAAAATTTAAAACTCATAAAAATTCAAAAGGAAGCAAGTTGGAGAGTAGTGTGTCAGTTTAGTGACAATGAGGTTTTTAGAATTGGTTGTTAAATTTACTAGAATGCTATTAATGATTAAAAACAAACAAACAAACAAACAAACAAAAAATTAGCCCAGACAAGCCTGATCAGAATCATATATTTACTACAATTTAGTACATAAAGGATAACACAAGAGTTGTGGTGGTGTCAGCATACCCAACAGTACTTAATAGATGTGTAAGTTATGGGACATAGATTTCAGATCAATTTAAGAAGAGCTAAGGATTAGAGCTGTACAAAAAAGTAATGGGTTACCTTATGAGGTAGTGGGCTCCCTGTCATTAGAAGGATTCAAGAATGCTGCATATCATATCCCCCTCTTGGAGATTCACAATGCACATTAGCATATTAAAGGTTCTGAGAAGTCCTGCAGTAAAGAAACCTGTTTAACTTTGTTTAATGCAGCATTTCCCAAATTATTTGACCACAGAATATTTTTCCCATCCCTCCCACCCCACCTCAATCGTATTTAATCATTTCTGTCGAACTACAGAGCCTCAGAATACATGCTAGAAAATAATGAGGTATACTTTTTTTAATTTAGTGTTCAGTATGTACTCAAATAACAATCTGTCAGGGAAACAGGAGAAGAAATTGACGCACTGGGTAAAAAAGGTTGGAAAAGAAGGCCTTCAAGTCCCTTCTCTAAGATGCTATTACATCTCAAAGTAAAGGACTATATAGGGACTTAATTATTTTAAAAGGTTTCATGAAAGTCAAGTAGAATAAAAAGGTAGTAAAATATCCACAACTAACTATTTCAAATGCCTCTCTTTCATGTTGAAAGCCCTATCCCTAAAAAGAGACAACTCCAGGACCATAAGTCATCAAAAGGGAGTCTTTAACCAAGTATCTGCTCCATCCACTAATGTATCTGAGAGAGGGAATTTTAAAAAGGAAAAAAAAAGTTGTCTTAAATTAGGGAACTACCGATTCCAGCTATCTTGAGTTTAATTTTTTATCATAAGACTTGTTCTCCAAATAAGGTTAATATCTGTTTGATCCTTAGTCATTAGACTATGCTGTGCAATATGTGATCTTGAATTAGAGCCAAAAAAATTATTGGCTGGGATGATCTACTGGCTATTAGAGTAGATATTTAAGTGACAATTGGGTGGGGGGAAATGAGTTTGTCTACATGCCCCAAACTGCTACATTTTTTTTCTCTCTCTGCCTTTTAGTTTTTACTCTTAAAGGTTGACAGAGAACAACACTCACTAAAAATATATTATCAGTCATGAAGGCACTCCAACACTTAGTTTAACAATATAAAAGCTAAAAATGGAGATTCCCAGCGTTACATTAACCTAGCGATTCTGCATGTATATATTAAAGCCATCAAATTTAACAGTATATTAAATAATACAAAACACAATGGGAACCTTAACTTTTGAATTTCCTGACTTGAATTTTCAGCCCTGATCACTGCATTAAGGACATTTTTGGGCAAAGGGAACCTTTACATTTCAGCAGGTTATCAAATGCAGGAACATGCAAGTCTAGCAGTATTATTAGAAATACAAGTGCATCTAAAATGCAGCTATATGAAATCAGACAAAAATTCACTTTTACTCAGTGCAAACAGTAAAGCCTCATTTCTGGGAGAGATTTTTTGAGGGAAAAAAATTACTTAATAATTCGAATTATCCAAAACTATGCCTGCCTGGCAAAAGTACTTACCAATTTTGGGAAAACTGGCTCTCCTGCAGCTCTCTTGCTCTCTAAAACAAAAGAAGGGGAACCGAGAATTAGACTACAAAGAGATGTATGATGTGCCATAAAACTCTGAGAACTTTTCCATCTGATTTTAAGGAAAAAACAGAAACACACAAAAGTCTCCAAGGCTTTACTATCCAAAAGAAAGAAGGGGAAGACATAGTTTTCATAGCAAGTAAAGAATTCAAGGGTAGTTAAAATCTCATATTTTTCATTGAAACTTGAAGACAAGGAAAAGTAATTGATTGTTTCCCTTTCCTAAGAGACAGAGAAGAATTGCACCTCATCTATATAATACAGAAATATATCTTCATTCCCAAAAATAGGACCTCCAGCCACTTTTCATCATTATATCAACAAACTAGGCTAACATCATTGACCCTTAGTTTGGTCAACATAAAAAAGCCTCTTTTTAAATTATTCTTGAAATGGACTTGCCTCATAGAAACCTTTAAAATTCACATTTTTGAAGCTGCCCCACTTTGTAAGTCATATAACACAGAAGTGACCTGCCTTGTACACATTTAATCATGATGGCATCAAAAAGAAAAAGGTTTTGGGATTTCAATCCAATGTTCAATAATACTTTTACTGATTATGTTTTTTTAAGTTGACTTTAGACTTTAATATCTGAAAAAGTTGTTGGGTCATACAACTGACTTTTAAATCTCTCTGGACCCAAATCTTTTAATTAAAATAATTAGTAAACAAAAATTAAAACTTTTCCTCTAATATTTTAGTACTATTTAAACTGTATATATCATGCTCTAAAACTAAAAATTCTTCCTTAATCCTTAAACAATATATGCCTGTTGACTGATACCACTTCAATAAGTGTTTTCATTTCCTCAGGAGATATTTTTTTAAATCCTCAAGTCATTCATATTATAAATTTTTATTTAATCATATACAGTTATATCAAACATATAGTAAAATAATTTTAAGAGTCCAATTCATGCAGTTAACATTCATTTCCACAAGAAATTTAATTTGTTGTTTTATTCTGCCTTGTCTTTAGCAGCAATACTTTTTAAAACTCTCAAGCCCATATAAATGACAATTTTAACCACCAGGTTAGAATGACTCCCAAAAGAAAAAAAAATCATACAAAAACCTGCAGAATCATTTGGCTATATAACAATATGTGGTGATGAATGTTAACCAAACTTATTGTGGTGCTCTTTTCACAATCTATACATATTTCAAATCACTATGTTGTACACATAAAAAGAATACAGTATACTCATGTCTCAATTTTTAAAAGATGGATTCATAATATTACAGATACCTACAGGACTTTGTGCCATTCAAACCAATATCAGGCACAAAGCAAATACTCAGTAATGTTAGATGAATGAACTGACTGGGTGACACTGAAATGCTATTGCAGGTTTATTTTCCTTTTAAGTATTTCCTATTTGTTCTTTCAGGCTGTAGATAATTTCTTGTGCATCGATCTCTCACAGCATTATTTGTTAAATGAATGACTGGTTAGAAAAGGCTGAATTGGAATTAAGATAGTACCATTTTTAAGATAAAATGAAAAGGAAAAGACATAAATTGGACTAAGTTAAAATTAAGAACTTATGTCTATTAAAAAAATGAAAAGGCAAGTCACAGAAGAAATGATAAATGCAACAGATAAAACAATGTTTTATAATCACAACATATAAACTATATTGAAACTCAAAGTGATCAGTATGATTGCAATTTTAACTTTTATTTATACATCACTTTAAACAGAATAGTCATATTCTTAAACTTCTGAAAAGTCATATTCAATTAAGAAAAAGACAGTACAATATGGATTGTACATCTGATCTACAGGACATTATCTCTAAAAATCAGCAAGAGTTACAATCCCAAGTTGATGAAGAATTTTACTATGCTATCCTAAAACTGCTCACAAAATCGCTTACTGCAACTGCAGAAATCACTTAGGAAATCAAAGACTGAAAGGTTAAGTGACTTCCCGGAAGGTCACACAGCTAGCTGGTGGTGAAGTCCGACAAGAGCTTATAGACCCTGATATTCCTTTGACAGAGCAGGCCTTTCCACTAGACTTCACTTCCTCTTAATCAGCTGCAGTAGTTACTTTCCTAAGAAATAAACCTCAAATACCAGCCAAATGTTTTTTGAAAAGTCTACCTACAAAGTTTTAAAGAAAAATCATATAGGCAAGTTCTCTATGGCATGTTTTAAAACTTAAGATTCTTTATCATATAGGCAAGCACTCTATGGCAGGTTTTAAAACTTAGATTCTTCTTCATAGAAGTTTGCCAATTCCATGACACTACATGCTAAATTCTGTATGCATGAAAAGAGCAAGAAGAGGACCACATTTTTAATAGATTACCTAAGAGATTCAGATATCCAAAAAGAGTAAATTTTCTTTAGAACAGCGATTCCTATCCACCAGAGGGAGTAAAGGTGGGTTGGGGGAAAAGGACGGGTCATAACTACAAATAAGGCCAAGATTGTATGCAGAAAATAAAACTAAAATAAATAAACACAAATAAAACCCAAATACTGATTCCCAAATACTGTGCATCAGAACTATCAAAGCGTTTCTTCTGAAAATTAATCAATGATTAATAATTGACTACCATTTTCTTTACCATTTGGCAACAGAAGATAAGCAAATACTTATTTATAAAAGAAACATTTATTTCTACAATTTAATAATACCAAGTAAGCTGCAAAAAAGTATTTATATATAAATGTGTACTTTTCACATTATCTAAATGCAAAACACATTTAAGTATGAAATGCAAATTTCCTCACATTAAACCTATTGAAAGTATACTTAATTTGTTTCTCACATACATTTCACACTTGTAGCTAAGGTAGTTCAGCATTTTAACCACATTTGTCTTAATTTTTAAAAATACAGATTTTTTTTCTTAAAAAACAAAACAATGCAGGCTATTGTAAATGAAATTACTTTCACTTTTAATGAATAATATCTTGCTAAAATAACTTCACACAATTTCTCACAAAGTAAAGACTGTGCACCTTTCCAAAACTTCACAGGTAGCTGCTTTAATTAGATCTGGTAAAGAGCAAGTCATTCTGACTTCTGATATGATTGTAAAATTTAAAGTATTATCAATAAGTCAAAGATGATTCCACGTACCTTTTTCTAAAATATGTAAAATCTTTGCATATGAAGAATATATATTAAACAATACACAAATTTCAGTGAAAAAGTTCAACATTAGATCATGTTTTAAATTAGGCTAAAATTCACCCTACTACAAATTTCAAACGAATAAGTTTATAGTCTGTGCTCAATCATAAATTCTGATAAGGGACTAGAATAGCACAGATAATTGTCATTCAAAGACACTTTAAAATGTCACCTTACGCAGAAGATTCAATCTCTTCTACTACACCAAGTTGATACACTAATTTTATATACAACAAGTTTTACTGCTTTTTATCTATCATTTCTTCCTAACTTCCGAAAGAAAACAGTAAGTTTGAAAAAACTTAAATGCAAATCAAGGCTTAGAAAAAAAAGCAGAATCTTATTTAATGAGATACAGTTCTTTAGGCCCCAACATTATAATCATCTAGTTATCCCTACCCTTCCTACTCTCAGGAATATCCCTTACTATCAAGAAGCATCAATTCTTCTCTCATCGCTGGGTCACTCTGTTTGGTCTATCATCAAAAACAGAAAATGCATTATAATTATGTAAATGACTGACAAATTAATAAAATGTGAGGAGAACAAAACAAAGAAGCCCTTTTTGATTCCACAGCTTTCCCTACTGTCCCATATCTTGCTTCATATGAGGCAAACTCCCTTTAAAGAGTTAACCACTTTCAGGTCTCTAATTTCCCTCTTCTAACTCTTTATAGAATCCACTCAATTAGGGGTTTTGCCTCCTTCCATTATGTCAAGATCACCAATGACCTCCCTGTTGCTAAATCCAACAGTAGTTTCAGCCCTCATTTCCTTGTTCAATCATTTATCATTCCTTTCTTCTTAACACCCTTTCTTCTCAACTCTCAGGACACCACCTGCCCTTGATTTTCCTCCTAATCACTAACCATTCTTCTTGATTTCTTTTGCTGGTTCCTCCCCATCTCTCAAGACCTCAAAATGTTGAAGTGCACCACAGCTGAGTTACTGGAATTCTTCCAATTAAGTAATCTCACCCAGTCTCGTGGCTATAAAACAATCTGTACATTGGTGACTCCCAAATTTAAAAGAACAATCCTGACAAGTAGCTATGTCAAGCTCAAATCCAAAACTCAACTACCTGTGCCCCAGTCGCCTCCTCAAGAGTCATTGACATCTCAGTATATGTCTACGCCATCCCTTCAGGCCAAACCTTAAAGTCATTATTGATTCCTCCCACTCCCCCCAACCTCTATCCAATTCAACAGCAACCATGTTTGTATCTACCCTCAAAATACTTAAAACTCTGACCACTCCTCTTGATTCTGCTGCCTTTGTCCAAGTCACCATCATCTTTCATCTATATTACAACAGGCTCCAACTCTCTGCTTCCACCCTTGTTCTGATACAGTTTGCTCCTCTTAGCAGCAACAAAAATGGCCACTTCAAAATCCAAGACAGATCTCGTCACTCTTCTGCTCAAAATTCTCCAGTGGCTTCCCATCACACCCAAGAGAAGAAAACAAAATCCACGGGTTCTAAGCGACTTGGGTCTCTGTTGCTTTAGACTTCTTTTCCTCCCCGCCGCCCCACAGCTCCATCTGCTCCAGTCACACTGGCCTCTTTTCGGTACTTCAGATTCCAAACAAGGCTCTTCTAGGGGGGCTCTTCTACTTTGTTTTCCCTCTGTCTGGAATTCTATCTTCCATTAAGTATCTTCATGGCTCACTCCCTTAAAATGTTTAAGAAATCTAGTCGCAAGCATACATGCTAAAGTAATGACTGAAACTCATCAGAATATTCTCCAACCCCAACTTTTATTGATGTTCTTTCTTTTACCAAGAATACTGTTTCCCGTCTCTCTACTAGCCAAGTCTCATCTAAGCCAATATTATGGTCAAAATAAAGAATCAATGATTAGCAGAGACTTCCTCTAGGTATCCCAAATTCTCCCTTTCTTTGAATTTTTATCATCTCTCATTCATCTTAGAATTTAACTATACACTGTCTCACATTGTAGCTTTTATGTTTTACCTTCCTGACTACACATGCACACTCAGGCACTAAAACAAAGCCTCGAACAATAAGTTTTCAAACCTAGAACAAGACAATATCTAAAACTTCAAAATATTTTATATAAACATATATTTATTCATTCACAGATCCTATCCTTATAGATTCTGAATTCATTATGTCTGATTTGGAGTCCAGACAACTTTTTTTTTTGAGACTAGGTCTCACTATTTTTGCCCATGGAACCGCAGGCTCTTGTTGCCCGGGGTGCCACAGACTCAAGCAATCCCCAGCCTCAGCTTCCCCGGTAGCTGGGATTACAGGCGCGTGCCACCATGCCCAGCTATTTTTTTGGAACTAAAATATTAAAAAAACTACGGCCCCAGGCAGGACTCGAACCACAATCCCTAGCACCGGCTGCTTCATAGGCTGAAGTTTACAGGCACAAGCCACCATGCCCAACTTTTTTTTTTTTTTTTTTTTTTTTTTAATTCTCCCAGATGATCCCAGTGGGTAGCCAGTATTGGGAGCCATGGCCTTAGTTTTCTTTAGTACCCAGGAAAGAAGATCTCAAAAAACTTAAAGCTAGAACAGATACCTAGAGTACTAGATACACAACTTTATCTCAAAGGGGAACAGTAGTCAAAGAAGTTTGGATGAATAGCCAAAAGCTACAAAGTTAGAAAAAGGCAAACCTCATCTCAAAACCCAGACTTATTGCACTTGAGCTAAGAATTCTTTCATCAGACTAAAAATAAATAAATGAAAGTAATAAAAACTCTCAATTCACATATAGGTATTGTAAACTGTGATTAGCTGATACACTGACCAGTGATTATAATGTCCAAATTCTACAGCAGTGCACACTATTAGCTTCTATATTCTATAAAAATATGATCAACTTTAGCTGATAAAAGACTTAAAAAGCCAGACTATAATTGTGGTTAAGATTTACAAATAAAAAAATTATTAATTCTTCTTACAATATTCATGAAAACTTGTAAAATCATTTATTTTGCAGTTGAGAAGTATTAGGAGAAATAAACAGTAAGAAGAAATCTTGCTTTGTGATGTTATAAAGTACAAAAATACTTATTCACAAGCTTCCAAAGCTCACAAAAGCTGTAAATGTTTTCTGAGTCTGTCATAACATAAACTTCTTAATTACAGATCAGATAGTTAAATCACCCCATATCCCAAGATAACTCAACTCTTATCTTAATAATCAGTTAACCTCAAGACCAAAACTCTTGCCATCAACAACAAAAAAACAAACCAGGTATCCATAAGGCATTACAGAGAGTTTGAGTTTATCTTGGTGTACAGGGAGTTATGCAAGTGCCTCCTATTAACACCAATGGGAGTTCTGGGTGCAAACCATAAGCACCAGGAGGAGGATCAGTGCCCAGCACTGCATCTGAGAAAACCCTTTCTAATGTACTAACTGCAACAACTGGGAGTTGTTCTCTCAGAAATGGGATAATAGACCCAAATTCCTATGTCTCTAAAGCACCAAGATAATTCAAACCAAAGTCACTAAGGAAAGTCACTTGTAAACACCTGATTAAAAAATATACAAGAAAAAGTTAAAACTAAAAGAACAATACACTAAGGAAGTTTTATAAAACAGCACCAACCGAATAAAATAGTCAATCAGTAGAAATAAAATTCCTCACATAAAATATATTCAACCAGATTGAAACGAAAAATTTAAAAATTAGAAGAACACAGTAAACCCAAGTATCACCAGCAGTTTGTCTAAACACACACACACACAAAACACATACATACACACCCCAAAAACTCCTCCCCAGTGGAGTCCTAAGTACCTACAATTCTTGCTTTTAAAACACAGATGAAAACTCCTGATGTATTGATAGTGAGGAATAATCAGAGTACTTAAAGACAAACAGATAATGATCACAAACTGCCAAAGACAACCAAAACTAACTAAATAAAAATTATAGTGCCTTATTGTGTTCCATACTGCCTCACTTCTCAATATAGCATTGCTGTACTCACCAGGCTGAAAAAGAGCAGGTGCCTTTCAGGCTATAGAAAAATTAGTCACATACACACAAACACACACACACACACACACACACACACCAATCACAAACACAAGGGAATGATATTCTTTCACTTAAAGGGGTTTAAGAAATGCAAGGCTTGCTGCAGGCCTACAAAACTAAGAGTAGGCCTTACTAAAAGAAGTGAGGAAAAACCATGGTTTATCCCAAGCCCACATTCAAAGACTAAAGAATAAACATGTAAGGCTTTGGCAACTACCCATTTTTTCAAAAAAGAAAGAGAAGTTAAGAAATGGAGATTTCTCCCATTTCTATCATCGAAAGAAAATTAGAATCTTTCTTCTCTGACCACACATTTAGTTTAGGTTTAGGTCCACAACACAAGTAAAAAAGAAGATGGAAAACTGAAAACGGTTTCGTAACACTCATGTACTTTTTCTTAAAAAAAATCTGTATAGTACAATATATTGATTCTTAATCATCACTGCTATCATTAATGAACATTTAGCTTTTTATCTGTACTTTGATATGTCAATGAGAAATTATAGCCGCTACATTATGCTAGGGATTTTAACTTTTGAAACAAAAACCACAAAGACAGGAGTCTGAAGCAAAAGCCTCAAACATGCTGGTAAGTTAAGTGGTCCTAAAACTTGAAAGTGAAAGCAATCCAGACCAAAAACGAAGTTTGCTTGATAGTAACAGCAGCCTTTAAAACCAAAAATATGTTCTGTTACAGAAGACTGAAATCAGGACTTCCATTAACCTTGTTAAAAAAAAATCCCATGAGCATGGATTTTTTTTTCCTAAGTCTCTTCATCAGAGCAGCATGGGGTCCCATTAGGCACCCTATTTTACTTCCACCTTATAAATAACGTTAGCTATTCGCTATTTCCATGGAAACCAAGTACAGAGAAACCCACTTAAATGAATACCGGTTAAAGGAATAAGTTTTATTTTAGAGAGGTATTGCTGCTATAGATGAACTCTACTGGGGAATACTACAAAGTTATCTTAAGTATAATTTAAAAAATATATTTTTGGTGTAGAGGGACATTATTAAGGGTACTGTCAAGAAAGAACATTCCCAGCACTAAACGAAATACGCCAAACAGCATCATAAGGTTAAACATAACTTCTCAGCGCACTGCACAGGGGTTTAGACACACAGCTCCCAATGACTATCTTTCCCCATGCATTGGGGTGGAATAATTACCCCTATGGGTCTAATTTAAACTAATAAAAGCAAGAAAATTCAGAAAGAAGACTACCAGCACCTTGTAGTAAGTAGTAATGAACACGCCCCACAACTGCAGGCACATGGGCACATGTACAACTTAGAACTTAGTCAAAGAAGAAAGAACAATGAGCAAATAACTTAAGTTCCTAATCACTGCTACTAGGTCCAGGCATAGCAGAAAATCCAAATTCTCTCAACTATTTTACAAGCTAGACCAAGTACTACTTGTCAATCAAGTCAATATATACACGACAGTTAAAATAGGAATAGAGTATGCAGGGCAAGGTTAAATAGTTCCCAAGTTTAAGTTGCTCATTGTCTCCTACATATTCTGAAAATGACCTCTATTGATGGCCCACAGGAAAGATGCAAGTTAGTTAATGCACATAAATAAAAACCAACTGATAGGACAGTAAATATGAAACTATTCATCTTGAGGGTTTTTTTTTTTTACCCCCACCTTCTCCGCGCCCCTCATCTTGAATTTCTAAAGATATATAGGATAAGAAAACTAAACCCTTCAGCACATGTGATTCTCAAAAATTAGTGGTGGTTCAGAGGCTCAAATATCTTCAATAAGTTAAAAGATAAATGAAAGCAGTATTACTAAAAAAGGTTATTACCAGTTTTAAATTTATAATGCATGAAATATACTCTTCTCATTCTCGGACACACTGTTCTCGAGTATACCAATGTATCTATTTGCACTGCATGTTTTGAAAATTACTTCCCTGGTATGTTTTATACCCTGAAGATTGATAAGATATTGATAACTATTGAAATTGTGTAACAGATCAAATGGGTTCATTAATATTATTCATTCCACTTCTGCCTTTAAACTTCTGTAATGAGAATTTTTTTTTTTTAGTTCTATAGGTAAAGTTTTGTCTCAAATATATTTTCCCCTATGTATAGTTAAATAATGGATGAAATATCTGGTATAGATCTTAGAAGCTAATTAATTAAAATTTAACAGTCATTAATATGACATGTAACATAGCTAATTTCCAAGTTATACTTTTCTTACCAAAACAATTTAGTTAGATAGCTAGAATAATGTGGAAAGGATCTACTGGCCTGCAACTATCAACTAATGAAATGTAAATGATCAAATACATACATGGTAACAAAGCATCACACCCATATCTGGCATCTCACAAAGAAGTTCTCTAACCCTCTCCAATTACTATATCAAAGTACTTTTAGAATCAACAACACCCAACATTTCTTCTCCAATTAGTTCCATGGGATTGCAAAGGGCAATCTAATTAATTAATGCTGCCTATTCCCTTACTTTTTTAAGTAACCAAGTTACCCCTCCCCACCTGTGCTTTCACCTCAGTCCCTAACAGAAAATGCAGCAACTTCTGAGGTATAAGGTCTTTTTTCTATTCTCTCCCTTCTATTAAAGTGTTAAGGTCTTGACAGTACCTCTCTTTGTTTAAAAACCAATCATTACAGCAGTGATTTGTATTTAAAAAGAAATTGAATAAGATGATGGTAGTTCTAGGAGGAGTGACAGAAGAGCAGACAGGGGACAGCTACTCCGGGAAGAAAGGCAATGAAGGGAGTAGGGCATCAACATCAGTTCCTTTCTGCAATGCAACCAACCCACGGCTAACCTGACAGGGTTCCTGCAGTTAACAGCTCACCCTTGTCACAAATATCCCCACATTTCACAAATTAGGCAGGGACAACCTAACTTTCAAAACTGTGGTATTCTTTATATCAAACCCCAAACCCCACCAAATCTATTGCTTAATCCTGTATTTATTAAAATAACACTTCTGAACTTTTTATAATGCCATTCAACTTAAGAATCTGTATAGGCACTACACCAGTCTAAAGTCAAGTCAATGCTGCACTAGGCTGTGATAGTTCTAAGGGATACTGACCACTTAGCTGCTGTAAAGTAGCTAGGTTTTAATTGAAAGGAAAGGATACAGCCTGCTATAAACTTGCTTACTTTCTGAAATCTTGTTGCTGGAGAAAGCACAGCACTTTTTCCAAACAAACATCCTGGAATTTCTCCTCAGAAAACAGAAAGAACTTTTAGAAATATGGGCAAAATAAAATGTAACAAACATGTCTATCCATTTATCAATCAAAATGGTGCAACTAACAGTTAATAAAAACTATTATTCTATTTTAATGCAAATGCCACTGACAATAATAATTCAGAGTGTGATAAGTAAGTTATAAAAAAAAATACAAAGACCGTAAGCGTTTCAGATCGAAATTGGTAGTGAATGGACAAAGCTCTCTTCACACTTAATGATCTTTACACTTCTCTCAATTACCAAACAGATCGAGCCATACATATGAATATATTAAACAGTGAATTCTTCACCTCAAAAAAATCCATATTAGTTTTGAGATCTCTGTAAAGCAGAGACCTAGGATGGCTTTTCTCACAACTTGATGTCAGGTCATTTCTAGGTTTACTATAGGTAATATATGACCATTACATATAAATTAATAATTATCATAAGAAATTAATAATTATCATAAGAAAACCCTAGATAATAGAAATTTCACAAAGGCAAAACACCCAAAACCAGAAGGCGCAAAAAACAAAACAAAACAAAACCTGTGTCTATCATTACTGGAAAGTACTTCTGTGCCACTTTTACATCTCTGGGGTCCTGACCAGTTGATTAATTTTTTGGACTTTCTAGTTGTAAAGCAATATCTTGATATAAAAAGTTTGTATCACTAAGGATTTTAATAAATACAAAGTTCCCTGATACATTTTTAAAAGTCTGTTAAATCTGACATACTCATATCTATTTATTATTATTTCTCCTAGAAATCTTCACAAATAAGAACTCATTAGATACACTTTTCCCATCCATAACTTTTCTTATTAGGACATTTCAGGCAAAACCTCTTCATTCTTGTTAAACTGAACCATATTTACTCTTTCCCATAAACTTTTAGTGGGACTGTAACAATAACAGTAACAATGATAACAGCAGCCACCAAGTATCAAGTGTCTTAAAGTTTTCTTATCTTCATATCAATCCAACTAAGTTGGTACGACATTCCTGTACTATAAGTAGAGAAACTGAAGCCCAAATGACTAGGATAGTGCCTGGTACATAGCATGTACAGGATATATCTTTGTTGAAGGGAGTTTACATAATTATTCTAAGATTATACACTCAACTTTTTAAGAGGCTGTACCTGAGACATTTTAATCCAGAGGTCATACCCCAAAGTTTAGGCTCTTTTCCCACCATCCAACATTAGTTTCAAGCCTTCAGGAGAAGGAAATTGAGAATTAAGGTTAAGTAAACTGTCAGTAATAAGTTCCCATTTAGTTAGTGCTTGCTACATACTAAGTACATAATTTACACTTTCACTCATTTGTTCCTTGTAACAATCTCAGAAGATGGATACTATTACTTATTCACAGTTTATATAGGAAGAAATTGATCCAGAGGCATGGAGGGTAGAAGCCTTTGGCATGATCACAGTGCTAATTCCAGGCAAAGCCAAGATTTAAACTAATAAATACTGGCTACAGCTCCTGTGCCAATAATCTTAGTCTCTCTACAGTCTTGCCATACTGAAAAGTTCGCGTCATCTGATTCGCATAAAATAAAACTTTCAACCTTTTCAACAAAATTACTGAATTAAAACCATGCTTCAAGTACAAGAAAACTAGTAGTGTTTTCTAAGCATGCGCACTAGACTACTTTATAGGCACACAGAATATGCCCCTGACGATTAGCTCATTGAACTGCTCAGGAAGTCGCACACTGTAAATCTGGTTAAAAGCCCCCAGCCCATCTCTCTCCACACTCAGATCCACATGAGCCATGTGCTGCAAGAAACAGGCAATTCTGAGATGTCCCAGTACAATCTTCCACAAAATGAATGTCGCTCTGGAAATATCCAAGAGTGTGCATACCTTTCCATCACCCTTTCTTCTGAAACACCACAAAAAAGCACTGCAAAGGGAGTGAATGAATCTAAGCTACTCAAAAAGCATAACAAATGTCCAATGACAACTACAAATTTAAATGAGAAAAAAAATGCAAAATTCTCAGAGTTTTGTAACTTATCCAAATTCTACATTCAAAAGCAATAGGCCTCTATGGAAAACTCAATTCTTAGACTACCTTGTCATAAATGTGCCTTGAAGGGTGTGCCATTTTTTTGCCTCAGATTAACACATCCTGATAAAAATACTTCGAAAAATCACTACTATTGCATTAGAAGTTACTGGGTTTTTAACCCTAATATTTACCAGTGTGACAATGTATTTAATTACATAAATAAAATAGTAAGCAGGATTTAACACTCCCTTATTCACCTGAAATATATACAGAAGAGCACGGGACCTAGAGGTACTAAGAAAACTTGACACAATGAAAACAGGAACTAATGTAGCTCCCTCCATTGACATCGTAAAGTTGCCACATTTTCTGGGCTCTCTTTTGAATTAATGTGGCATCTGTTCCAAGTACAGCATGCTAACATTTTACTAAAAGATATTTTCATTCTACATTTGTATCTGGTTTGCTTTTTGTTTGAACTCCTGTTTTATTTCAATGGTCATTATTTCTTTATACCAAATTGTCAATTTGGCGTTCTAATCCATCTCCCCTGAGCACAAAAAAGGGTAGGGAGAAACCATCAACTTAAAACCCTCTAACAGCAATAATTACAATATGCTTTGCATATAGATTAAATAAAGAAAATAAGCAGAACAAAGACTTTTGTTGGCTTTTTAGTATCAGGTCCTGATAACTTAACAGCATCTGTTCCTTTCAAAAAAAAGAATTCTGCTCTGAAGTATTGAAGGTGGGGGTGGGAGGGGGGAGTAAACAAATCTAAATCGAATAATGCAAGTTACAAAGTTTGGTCTCCATGAAATGATGATTTCAGTAATTTGCGCATAGCCAACTCTATGGAGTAATAATTGCTGTTTAAAAAAGAACCTCCAAAATGCTGCAGCAACAAGCCAAATACAACCACTTGTACTTAACATGCATGCTGCATACTCCACGATGTTACGTCATATCAGGCACAGAGAAGACGCTTACCAAGCTATCCTGCATTCTATAAACTGCCTAACAACAGAAAAAGGCACTGCCATCTCCACTGTGGTAGTAGGAGCTATGAGGGTAGGCAGCCTTTTTCCTGACGGTCAAGTATGAAGAAGAAAAATAAGGCTTGAATTTTCTGTCTCTTAAGCTCACCTCTCTCAAGGCCTTTCTTTACTCTCAATCTTTCAACCTTACACAGAAAGGAAGGCTGTTTCTTTAAAATTTAAAAGCTGCAAAAGATCACTCCAACTTAAAAGCCGGGGACCATGTACTAACTGTCCTCCAGGTGTCCCTGGCTACCTCTTCTGCAGGATGGCCTGGCTAGGGCACTTGACTCCAAATGGGGGCCTCCACTCAGGTGAATGAAGGGGACCACAGGAAAAAAATCATCACTGCAACTTGTATTTTTAAATCTCATCCTTTTAAATATATCGATTTTCCTGTTCCTTCCATAATATACATAAAATACTAGATTCATAAAATTATGTGTAAATATGTATTTTAAAAAATACAGAGAGACACACACATTTACTGGTAGAGAAGACAGATTCCAAAGATCAAAACTAGAATGAATCAAAACAAAAACAAAAATAAAAAAAACCCAGGTTCTTCCATTAACTTACTCAAATTTTTGTCTGTGCCTCAGTTTTACCATCCATGGCATGAGCTGATCCTTTGTCCACTTTGAAGCCCATTATGAAAAATAACACAATACTTCTAGGGTGTAGTCTGAGTCATACAAAATGAAAAGCACATATGAACATTACCAATGAGGAGTACTCTAAACGAGGCTTGTTAAAACATGGACTACAGTGTAAATAAACTATGACATACACTTCTTCATATTTTAAGGCCAGGCTTCAGTACTTCATTAAATGTAGGTCTAAAGAAGCATAAAGCACCTTAGATGCAACTAGTGTGTTCTGGGACTGAGACTATTTAAAACAAACATACAGAAAAACCCTGCAATAAAAACTTATCTATAACATAAAAATTTAAAAATGACCACAGTGAATTATGACTAACAATCTTAGCAACAAGTGAAAATTCTCAAAGGAAGAATCAAAAAATTATATTTAATGTAAATAAGGCCTTGAGTATTCTTTTTTATACAATGTGAGAAAATAAATGGCATCAAACTACCTTCTCTTCCTTTTTTAGTGCTTGAAAAATCGCTGAGTTACTAGCACAGCATTTAATGATGGCTGAATAGAAATAGGAATAGGGGTAAGGTCATTCCACATTACTTACAAAGATGTGAACAACCAAGACTTATTCCTATGCAGGTTATCTCTATGTTAATTAAGCAATGTTGGTTTGAATTTCTATTAATTAAAATATTACAAGTATTTTCTTGATTTTAAAATCCTATTTACTTTATAAATGTTGACTGCCTACTAAAAACCCAAGAAAAAAGATCAGCAATTTTTTAAAAACTGAGCTGAAATCACAATTGATTTCTTCATAAGTAGTTACTAGAACTAGCTAAATTTAATTTGTAGAGATGCCACCTTAATTATTTGTGCAGGATAGGAAATAATGCTGCCATTTTTAATGGGCTCATATTTTTTAAAGATTTTAAAATAACAGTGACGATCTCTAAGCATCAGGTACCAGTAAAAAAGAATTTAAAATGCTTTTTGTTTGGTAGGTAATAATGAGCATTAGGTTTACAATCTCAAAGCATAAATCTTACCTACCTCTCTCCTCCAATCTCACTTCTATTTCCCATCTGAGACTTATTTTCAAGAAAGGAAAAGTTTTTTTTTAAAGTCACCTAAAATGTAAACTTTAATAGAATACGATGGTATAGCTTAATTTGTTCTTAAAATTCTATAAATAAAATTTAAAATACGTATTTAAATGCACAGGAAAATCTTAAGAGTAAAAATGGGGATGGTGTCACTTTAAAGTTTTCTAATTTATACATATATACATTACCAGAATAACTTTTTTAACTCAAAGGCACTACCTTTATAGTTTTTCTTAAAGGACACATCATTAAGCCCTCTAGAACTTAGACAGCACATCTAAATAGTTTCACCTGCGAATATATAAAATGACCCACTAGGTTAAAGTGACCAACTTCCAACCTAAGAAATAGGTATCAGACTCCATTCCATATGGAGCTCCATGCCTGCCAACAGTGATAGGTGTGCAAAGAAGGAAACAACAAGCACCAACCCACATAACCTTCACTTCCACTGCATAAGGCTTGTTACTTCAAATACTCAACCTAATTCAACCAAAATCAACATTACAGGTTCTCAAGATGATACATCACAGCTAAGGACATTTGAGTAAATAGAACACCTCTTTAGTAACTCGCTTTCTAGGCCGGGAACGGTGGCTTGTGCTTGTAAGCTTCAGCCTATGAAGCGGCAGGGGCTAGGGATCGGGGTTCGAGTTCCACCTGGGGCCAGTAGTGAGACCTAGTTCCAAAAAAAATAGCTGGGCATGGTGGTGCATGCCTGTAATCCCAGCTACCTGGGAAGCTGAGGCTGGGGATTGCTTGAGTCTGTGATACCCCGGGCAACAAGAGCTTGCAGTTCCACGGGCAAAAAATAGCGAGACCTAGTCTCAAAAAAAAAAGTAACTCGCTTTCTAGATGTCTATAGGAATTACACAGCTTATTATATAGACACTTAAAAGGAGACTTGGGGATCAATTGGGGATTGAATTCAGATTGTGTCCTTTGCTACCTATGTGTAATGAAAAAGTCTTCATGTCCTCATCTATAACATGGGTGTAGGATTAACAGCAAATCCTCAGAATATTACTGTGCTGTTTAAATATAATGAGATCCTATATATAAACAGGCTCAGCATTTCATACATAATAAAAATTATGTTGTTAATAACAATAAAAATAACACATATCGCTAACAATAGAATAGAAATAACAATATAATTAATATTACAGCAACAGATAACCCTGAGGTACAAAATCTACTCACAATTTGCCAAACACTTAAAGTTTTAAATCTACACCATTTCTGAGGATAAAAATACACATATAATTTTGTATATTAACACATAAAAATATTTTTCAACACAAAAGCCCACAATTAAACTTTTAATTATAATAACACAACAGTACATCTATGATGTATAATACGTAAATCACATATAACACAGCCACAATTGCAACAACGCATAGTGTAAAGAACTATGCTGCAAACATATGCTAAGAACATGTCTGTTCACCATATGAGGAGATGGGAAACACAAATCAACAATTATAATTCCAACACACATTTAATTTTTAAAAGTATTAACATTAACACAACACAAATATCTTAAAATCCAGGTATATTAGTTATTAAAAATTCAGCAACTCAATGACTATTATCAAAAGAAATCAACACGAACCCTTGTGCACTGCTGTGGGAAACATTGTGAGCGTTTGACAAAAAATTTAAAAATAAGAATTATTATATGACACAACAATTCTACTTATGGAGATACACCCAAAAGAACTGAAAGCAAGGTCTTGAGTAGGTTACTATATACCCATGTTCAGAACAGTACAATCAATAAAATATGAAAGCAACTATTGTGTCAGCCAACTGATGAATGAATAGTCAGAACACAGAATATTCCTAAATGGAATATTACTCAGTGTTAAAAAAGAAATTCTGATACAAACTACAACATCAGAGTGTCTGACATTATGTTAAATAAAATAAATCAAGCACAAAAGACATGCTATCTGATTCCATTCACATGAGGAACTGTGACTATACCTCATAAAGATAGAATAAATAATGCTGGTCTCAAGGTGGGGGGAAAAATGAGAAATTGCTTAATAGGTATGAAGTTTCTGATTTACAGGATGAAGAAATTATGGGGCTGAATGGAGGTGATGGCTACACAACACTGTGAATGTATCTAAGAAAATACATTTAAAAATGTCTAAGTGTTAAATGGTTTTTTAACACAATGAAAAAAGAAAAACCTCAATTTAGATATACTACTTTAGTCTTTAAAGGACATTCACGACTATCATCTCATCTAATCCCTTTCAACAGAAGAGTGAAACAGGCTGTTACAAGTATGTTCCATTTTACCACTAAAAAAACTAAAGGCCAGCAAGGTTGAGTATCCCAAAATGCAATGAGTGTCAAAACTGGTTTTAAAGCCAGGTTTCTTACACCATCAAAACTTTGGTCTGAGACATAAGAAAAAAGAAAGCTATGTTCAATAATTTAGGGATGTTAGAGGACTCTCTAAGAAATGACACGATGCCCAGTTTTTAACTCTTCTTACTTTCCTTATTCCAAACATTAGTATTTCAGGAATTATGACTATAACATACAACGTAGGTAAGGGAAATATCCCAGATGGATTTTTTTCTGCATTGGTCAATAAATGAGACCACTTCCCCAATCCCCCCTTATATTTAGCCCTTTGTATTTACTTCTATGCAATAACTGAATATTTCATTTTAATATTCTATCTTGACTAATATCTCATACCATACATAAAAACTAACTCAAAATGAATTAAAGACTTAGATGCGGGACTGGAACCACAAAATACATAGATGAAAACCAAGGCCATATGCTCCATGACACAGGCCTCAGTGGTGTCTCTGAGGCTCAACTACAACAGCAAGGGAAACAAAAGCAAAAATTAACAAATGGTACTTATCAAACTAAAAAACTTCTACACAGAGGAAGAAACTATTGTTAAAATGAAAAGACATCCTACTGAATGGGAGAAAATATTTGTATATCATACATGCCACAAATTAGGTTAATATCCAAGATTTATTTTTTAAAAAATTCAACAATGATAAGATAAACAATCCAATCAAAATGGGCAGAAGACTTGAACAGGCAGTTCTCCAAAAACAGAGTCAACAGAGTCACATGAAAAAAATATCCATCATCATCAAAACCACAATGAAACATCACTTTACTTCTGTGACAATAGCCTCAAAAAGATCAGAAATGTAAGCACTGGGGAGGATCTGGTTTAAAAAAAAAAAGAAAGAAAGAAAGAAACCCTATTGTTGGGAAAGTAACAGTCCAGCCTCTAAGGAAAACAATATGGAGGTTTCTCAGAATATTAAAAATACAACTGCCATATGACCTAGCAATTCCACTCCTAGGTATCTATCCAAATATAAAAACACTAACTCAAAAAGATACTGCACTCATATGTTCACTGCAACACTGGTTCTTTTTTTCTTTTCTCTTCTTTTCTTTTCTTTTCTTTTCTTTTCTTTTCTTTTCTTTTCTTTTCTTTTCTTTTCTTTTCTTTTCTTTTCTTTTTTTGAGACTAGGTCTCACTATTTTTGCCTGTGGAACCGCAGGCTCACACTGCCCGGGGTACTAGACTCAAGCAATCCCCAGCCTCAGCCTCCCAGGTAGCTGGGGTTCCAGGCGCATGCCACCACACCCAGCTATTTTTTGGGGGATTAGAACTCACTACATGCCCCAGGTGGAACTCCATGTGGCCCCGGCTGAGGCTTCCTAGGCTGCCACTTATAGGTTATGCGCCACCATGCCCAGTCTTGCAACACTGTTTCTAACAGCTAAGACAAGGAAACAATCTAAGTGCCCAAAGGTTTATGAATAGATAAAGAAGAGGTGGTACATAGGGACCTTAGAGTATTACTGAACTACATAACACAAAAAGAGATTTTGCCATTTGCAACAACATGGATGTAACTGGAGGGGATTAATGCTATACAAAATAGGCCAGAAGGTGGAAGGCAAATACAGGGAGAAATCACTGATATGTGGAATATAAACAAAGCAAAGGAACAGACAAAATCAAACCAAAACAAACCTTTGGAATATGACTACAAAACTGGATTTACTGGATCAGGGGAGCAAAGGCTGGAGGGGGTCCGATGGCCTGTGGCAGTGGGTGACTGGTACTCTGGTAGCGGGTGTAATGTGATAACTACACTGATGTACACAATGTTGTAAACCAATGTTTCCTCAACTGAAAACAATCAGGTCTTAAAAAGATCAGTTAATGTAAAATAAATAAAAACATTGAGAACTTAAAAGCTTATCAGACCAGGTTCCATAAATTTCTGATACAGCTAAATTATCTAAGGTATAAACAAATACTAATAAACTAGTTTACATTTATGAGGGGAAAATAAAAATTAGTATTATAGTGGGTTTGTCTGTTGTATAAACAAGTACTTAAATAATTACTACTAAAGGCAGAGTTTTCTTAAATAAACACAACAGCCCTCAGCAATAATATTAAAGGAAATCTACACAAAGGAAAAAGTTGAAAACTGGCCAAGTAGGTAAGAAAGACACCTAATCCTGTGCATATTCTAAGACACATACATTGCAACTTATGCTTACATGTTCCAATATTTCCATATGATCCTTTCCCTTTACAAAAACCTAAAAGAGACCAGTCATACAGGTAAAAAAAAAAAAAATCCTACAAGTGTCCTAAAGGAAAAAAAAAAGTGTTAAAACATACCTTCTTTTGAGGCTAACATTTTAAGTACAACCCACAGACCTAAAACTACATCCTTCCCCCTCTACCTACTCCCTCTCCCCCCAGTTTGCTCACTGGCCTCCAATACATCAATCTTGTAATAATGAGCTGGAGTCATAGACTGGTTCATTCTTCTAAACACAACAGAATTTTTCCAAAGTTACACTGAGACATAAAGTACATTTTTGCAGCATCTTATTTTCATCAATCAACTAGGTTGGATATTCTACCAGTGCAAACATTCTGAACAAAGAATTGTCATTATCTTTTGAACTTTCCAAAATCATCCAAAGGCAATGATATATCAGGGAAGAGTATTGAGTAGTTAAGGCTGGTTAAAACTCCACTACCAGCTGCCTTTCTGATTTTATAAAGGAATATATTGCTTAGAGAGAAAGGTTTAAAGGCATTTTATATGCAGCAAAAATGTATAAGGAATTGCCACATCATTACCACAGGCTAAAGATCTCAAGATCTTGTTAGAAAAGCCTGGGTTTCTGATCAAATAACAATGTGAATAGGGAGGGAAAAATGTAAGCATGTTATTTCTTTTAAATAACAATAACCATTACTGCTGCTGCTGCTAATTCTAAACATTTACTGAGCCTTTATTATATGCCAGGAACTGTGCAAAGCCAGATTTTAACATTTAAATTGTTAAAACAAAAAAAAAACACTGTAGGGACAGCAACACTGACATTAGTTAATAAAGTATTAGAGTATTAGAACCCTAAAAGAACAGAAATTTAAATTTTACAAATGAAAATACAGGCAGTTACTAAAGAAATCTACCTTTTCCTCTACCTTTCAGACTACATCTTTGAGGAATCAACTTACACTAAAACCCCATTTATTTTCTGGACTGTCTTCCATTTAAAAAAAATTCTGAGATTCAAGATGTTGGAAATTATTACAAAGAATCAAAGAACTCTGGACTCAAATATTGGCACAGAAAAACCTTCACTCTAATTTTAACTACAAAGTTATTGTCCTGGGTCACAGAAAAGAGAAAGCACATAGTTTTACAGATCCTAATGTCAATACCAGCAATCAAGGATGCTGTAATTATACAGACTATATATATATATATCACCATAAACGAAAAGAATTTACAATTGTTAAGTCAAGCTTTAAATTTATATCCAGATATATATATATACACACATATATACATATATATACACATACACAGGTACATACGTTTCTTTACATGTAAATCTTATAGCAACTGATAAAAAAATAATAAACTAAGAAACTAAAACTCTAGGTTGTATCTGCAGACACACTTTAGAATATCAACAGCATGAAAGTTAAGGTATTAATAATCAAACTTTACTTAACAGAAAGTTCTTAGAGGATTGGGAAGCTGTGTCTAAAATGGAGTAGACAAGAGGGAAGGGTTCCCTGTACTGTTTAAATCAACTACATATCCCAGCATGCAACATTCTAATCTGAAGTTAAGCAGAACCACAGTGCATCCTGGGACTTGTAGTAAGTAAACCACTTTGCCCTATCACAGTAAGTTTCAAGAAAGTCTGAACTGAAGCACAATGTGAGCTGATAATATCATCAGGGCCTAATCAAATTCAGATCTAATTTGTGCTCTGCGCTGGCAGTTTCTTTTTAGCACATATTGGAAAAATATCAATTAAAATTTAGACCAGCATTTCACATTAGAAAATCCTCAAATAAGATAAGCATATAAACTGCTAAAAGCAAAAAGATCTGATACAATTTAAAACTTCTATTCATAAATATAATTCTTAAAATAGTATCTTAAGGTTGGTTAAAGCAGTTTCAAAACTCTATTCCCCCTCCCCACCAAAAAGTTGTGTTTTACCAGGTTTTCACTTAACAGTCTTATATTTTATACATACTTTCCTGAAGAAAATTCTCATAAGAAAACATTTCCCATATTTTAATACTGCCAACTAGGAAATACATTCTTACAGTACTACAGACACATAACACATCATAACTCTAAGGGAAAAAAAAGTAATACTAAAGTTCCTCTTCTGTCAAGTTCTTAATAGTTAAGCACTGCACTCTTCATCTCTCATTTCCCACACATTTCTGGGGTAAACACTTGGGGAGGAAAATTCCAAATAAAGACCCATTTTTCTCATCCACTAACCTCTTCTAAAAACGTATTTTTTTAAAGCCATCAATTACATCTAAACCCAAGCAGTTAACGCTGCGATTTAATTTATGCACATACAGTTTCCACACACACCCCTATTTTCTGCAAGACTGAGGAAGGAGACTGGGAAAGAACTAAGTGCAATCTGCATCAGGAGGCCTAACACAGGTGGTGGGTTATTTTCAGGCAACAGCACCTTCACAAAGATGCTGTGGAATACAGTCCAAGAAATTCCTAACAAGGAAAGATAAGCTGGCATACAAATTTAACAGAATCCAGCTAAAAATCACCTGCAACACATGCTACTACATTTCACCATAAAAGTGACAGGCTACTACAGAATCTGAAGCTTCATCAATACAACATTCTGTCCATAAGGCCAGAGATAGCAGTTGCCATGGTTACTATCACCCACTTTTATCAGGAAATTATTGTCATTACTCTGAAGTTTTTGGTACTTAAAATTAAAAAAAAAAAAAAAATAGGTTAGGGTCCTGATTGTTAATTGAGTGAAAAGACTCAACTACTGTTAGATTTGTAAAGTATGCTGCTTTAGAGATGCACATGGTTAACAATACTTGGATCCGCAGCAGAAAAAAAAAAATCAATTCCTTTCTGCTGCTCCTTCTCCTCAAGTACTGACAGTTTGTATTCTCAATGCAGCCAAAACAATAAAACAAAACCCATCTTTTTTGGCTTCTGTGTTTAAGTTATTTTTCTCCCCTATGCCCACAAAGTCAAAATAAAGCCTAGATCACCAACCTGTTAGGCCCCATTCCCTTCTCCCCTTCACCAGTTCGCTTTTTTGTCTACTTAAAAAAGTAGAAAAACATTTCCATAGATGATTCCAAAATATCGGAAAGAATAGTTTCCTTTAACCAAGAACCTGTTATTTTTTTTTATTTTTGAAAAAGGGGTAGCTTTGCAGTGTACTGGACAGAGGGAAGTGGAAGGAGTATTCAAACTGTCAAACAAATGCAGAAAGTTGCTTTAGAAAAAGGCCCCAAAGGATGAGTGAATACCTCATATATTAGCTCTAAAAGGTCAGTTCACCACTACTCCACTTTAAGACTGACCTGAATGACAAGTAATACATATGTTATTTTTTAAAGTCTATATCAACTTCCTCATAAAGTGATAGTTCAAAATTTAATATACAAATAAGAATTCCAAGAAAGCCTTCAAAATACTTCAGTCATATATGTAAAGAAGCAAACAAGAGATAATCTGCAATGAATTTCATGTTGTGTCACAAGTTAACACTTTTTTAAAAAAACTCAAAGCAACAAAAAAAAATACACAGCTGGTAATTAAGAGTGATCAAGACAGACAGCTATGCTCCCATAGAATACTTAGGGTCCACAAAAAAGTCTATGTACAAAAGTTCATGAGAAGTCAACATAAATCGTTAATATTTCCCAGCACAAATTTTAATATGAAAATTCAAATATTTCAAGAAATCAGCTCTGACTATAGATGTAAAAAATTCTGTCAAAGGTTAAAGACCTAAATCTTTAATTCCTTTCTCCCTTTGAATAGTGATTAAATATAAATCTTCAGCAATAAAATAACTAAGGATACAAAATTTAAAAGCACATTCATATAACCTTAGGTATCTTTTCCTCAAACAACTTCAGAAACTTCAGTAACTTTCACTCAAAAAAAAAAGCTTTGGTGTGTTCACTGTAGGATGAAAAAGTATTACTCCAAGAGGTTTTTATATACAAAGTTTAATGTTCTTCTCACTCTTCACAGAACAAAGCTCCCATACTTAATTTCTAATTGTGGCTATTTTATAAAGAGCAATTAAATTTAAGATACTACCTTTGCTGATATGCTTAAAAACACAGGGTCGCTCATTTTAAGTTTTCTAATTTAACTTTGTGAGCAAAGTCTATTAAGAAAACCACAAAGTTTTAAACTTTGGGGTTATTTTTACACAAAAATATTTCAGGGTACTGCTCTAGATTTGAGTAGTCATTTCCTTGTGCATCTCTCCAAAATAGAAAAACAAAAATTATATACATGCATACTTAACACTAATGCATACAGATATACATCTTTTTCACTTTGAAACAAGTTTGAAAGCTATATAGTCAATTTTTCAGAAAGTTAGCAGAATCAATCAAAACCTTAACCATAACATCTACTCTATATGTTAATAAGAATCTACAGAAGAATCTGAAAAGTTAAATATTCATTAAATTCATCCACTATCACATCAATGGAAATCCAGAAAAACCATACTAAAGACTACACATTTCACAGGATCTATAAAAGGAAAAATGATGTATTTTTTTAATTATGAGACTGCCTAGGCAGGGTTTTTAAACAAAGCTTTAAAACTAACAAAGCTTTTTAGTAACCAAAGACCATATCTTTATTTAAATTAATAATAATAACATTTGGAGTATACTTTTAATGTATTCATTTCCCAAATCACATGAATTTAAAATTTTAAATTCAGAACTTCTGGCCCTGTATTTATGAGATGCCTATCTCAACATCTTAACATTTGCATGGCTTGACAATTTACAAGGAGTATGTATTATCTCATTTGATCTTACAGGAAAAAAAAAGTACAGTACTTTGCCTAGAAAACAGATAAAACTCAAAGCAGGTTCCTTAAAATTTCTACTCAATCCTATGTTTTTAAAACTTTGATACAAACTTTACAGGACACCACAGTAGCATATTTCCAGTGATAAATCAATTCACCTAACACTAACAGTTTCAAAGGACCATGTGCTGTAATGCTATGGAACTACTTTCATCTTTATGCAGTTATTGCTAAGTATTACTAATGGATGTATCAGCAATGACCTGTAACCACAGATATAACTTTACTCCATCGTTCAAGAGTCTCAGTCTTTACAAGAAGTTGTATATGTATTTCTTTATTAAGTCTAGTGCCTAAGAATTTATCCATTAGGATTACTATCCACAGACTCAATAAAAAAGTCAAATGTTTTTCATACAATAGCTCCCTTTCCAATATATGAAGCACTCTATATGCTATTTGTATTAATATGACAGGGATGACCACAAAATCTAAAGTCCCAAACCATACAAAGCTACTTTTGTTTATAGTGATTAGGTATAATTTTTTAAAATACATTTAACACTCCACTCACCAATACAAAACTAGCTGCCCTTAAAAGTAAAATAATTATAACAACCCTCTATACCTTAGCATAGCATCCTTAAAAGCTATTCACATAACAAATCTACTTTACACATTACTATAAGTAGTCAAAGATTTCAAAAAAGCAAATGCAATTCATTAATGGAATTTTTAAATGGACTTACTGAAAATCTTTCTGGAACTTTAACTTGTTAGTCCTGTTGCTTAGCTGAAGCTAAGTAAAGCTGTAATAAACAGCAAGACCCTCAAAATACAAAGATTTCCTTTATCTTGTTGTAGCACCTCCTACTGGATAGCATTTAGAGCTCTTCATGTAAGCAGAAGAGTATTTTGAGGTAGCTCCTTCCAGATGATGAATAAAAAAAAAAGGACTGACCCTTCAAAGCTAAAAGAAACAGGGTCCCATCCATCACTTATACCTTTTAAAAATAAAACCTGGCATAGGTAGGAGTCTTTTTAATCTCTTTACTATTATTCCAGGTTCATACAAACTTGCCTTAGTCTAAAGTGCAGGCAAGTTTAAAGCTGGCAAAATTATCTAAAAACTAAATTAAAAAGCCCTCAAAAGCACTCAAGCAAAATATTTTTCCAGTCAAGCTTTGTCAATCATATTACAAATACTATTATGTTAACAAAAGCAAAACTCTGACAGAAAAGTAGTTGGAATATTTTTAACACTTTAGTCAGAAGTTTGCTTTGGGAATTTTCTGCACTATTACTATGCGCTACACTTCAAATAATTAAACATCTACAGAACTTTAAGTACAGAAAAATAATTCTATAAACATGAATGTAACTGCATACAGAAACTACCTCTTTGCCATCAAAAGACATGTCCTAAGATTTTAAAGTGTATTCTTCAGACATTTTAAATAGCCCCTAATAAGTTACTTTTAAGTCAACAATGTGTATTTCATATACAAGTTGCGACTGAAAAAAAGAATGGGAAGGAACTTACCAAAATCAAAATGAGTAACAGTATTTCCAGTAAAAATGTAGTTAAGAGTTTCCTACAATGCTGTGAAACCAAGTAAATTGTGAAACTTAAAAAAAAAAGGGGGGGGGGAAGGGGCTAGTCTTCAAAAATTCAAAGAAAAGTTGATCTATTTCATTCTACTGCCCAAAAAGTAAGTGAACATCAAATGAAAACAAACAACATAAACACTGAAAAGTACACTCAGATGTCTTAACCCCAATTTCAGTTTCTTTACCAAGCCCTCAACGAAGATACAGATGCTGATGAATATCCTCCCTGAAAGGAAAGTCCAGTTCCCCGCCCTAAAGAACCCCTACAAAGTGTGCTACGAAAAAGAAAAGGCTTTCTTCCTAGAGTGCAGCTAAAAAAAAAAAAAAAAAAAAACTTTCACCAGCCCAAATTAATCTGGTTCAGCTATCAATTATTTATATATAAATGTTCCTACCCTCGGTAACGTGCCCAGCTCAAGCATCCACATACCTAACACCTAGTATAGAGAAAAAAGCACAGCTCGAACCAACAGCCCCCTTCCCCGCCCGCGCCCCCCCCCCTCCGCTATGGGGCAAATCTTTGAAATCCAAAACACAGCCACAAAGTTCACTGTCAAGGCCAGTGCTGAGGCCCACACTCGCCCGGACCTAACTCACATTAAAAATTCCAGAAAGCCATACTTGCAGAGACATCATTTAAAAACAACACAATGTGGATGTGCAGAGTGAGATCCTCTACTTCAAGACCTAAACAAAGAATATTTCAACATATGACCGGAATATGATGACACCAGATTCACCAATGAAAACAAAACCTGCCTACCATTAGCAGTCGTACCCTCATCTCAACAACTCAACTACTTAGAAATCACTCTCAGCACATCTGCACCCCACAACCGGCGTGTGGCCTTCTCCGGGGGTGCAAGCCACAGACAAAGTTGAAAGGAGACATTCTTTCCCCGGGTGCCCAATCTCGCTATCAACCCCTCGCCTACCAGGGCCACCTTGCTGCTACCCACCATCGCGAACGTGGTCAGGGGAAAAAAAGAAATCCTAACAGCACCGCTCAGCAGAATAAAGAGACCAAAGAGAGGATGACGAGAAGTGTTGGGAACTGCGTGCACGACGGGGCTGGACCAAACGGAAAGAGTCCCACTCCGCGCGCCCCTCCCCCCGGCGGGGGCGCAGGCGGGGGAGGGGCGGCCGCGGCCCCTCTCGGAGCCGCCTGCCCGCCCGGCCCGCACGGGGTCCCGGGGGCGCCCCCCGGCCGGCGGCAGAGGGGGTGAGTGCGGGAGGGCCGGCCCCGGGGTGAGGGGTGCAGGCTGACTCTCCGGAATAACAAGTTGCAGAAGAAGAAGAATAAGCGGAATTTCCCCAACGCTGCTCTGGCCACCCAAGACAAATGCACAAATGCACAAATGCACCAACACACCAACACACACACACACACACACACACACAACACACGGCCCAGCAGCGTCAGCAGCCGCAGCTTTTTTTTTTTAAGCCAGATTCCTCAGTCACCAAACAAGATGGTTTTCCCAAAAAAAAAAAAAAATTAATAAATAATCATAATAAAAACTTCCCCCCAACAGCATCCCGGGGGGGAGGGGGGTGAAAGAGCCGAGGCGACCCACCCGGGGCCGAGGGGGAGTCCAAGGGGGCGGACGTGGCTCCGCGCCCCCCGCCCCCGCCGAGGGCCCCCTCCCCGGCCCCCCGCCGGGACAATGTGACGCCCCCTCCCCGCCACCCCCGGCGCGCAGCCTCTGTCACCCGCTCCGGCCCTGCACTCAGCGTCCAAGCTCCCGAGGCTGCTCATAAACTTACTTCCAATTTATCGTGGGGAGGGGTGGAGGGCAGAGGGGAGGAAGGGGGGAGACAAGGTTTTTCCATTGTCTTTTTTTAGGGGGGAGGCCGAGGAAGGGCACGCAGGGGGGCGCCCCGAAGGGGAAGTTATGGCTCAAATCTCAAGTTGACTGAGGGGTCCTGACAAGAACACCCCCGTTCCCTCCTCCCTCCCACACACCCCTCCCTTCCCCCTACCTCCCCCCCCACAACAAACTCCAAGCAAGCAGCCCCAGTTCCTCCCAGAGACAAACACCAGAGACAAGACAGAGAGAGGGAGAGGGGGAGAGAGAGAGGGAAGGGGGAGGGAGGGAGGGGAAATAGAGCTACTCCAGAAAAAAAAGAGAGAGGAGAGTGAGAAGAGAGAACGGAAAAGCTGGGATACTGCACCCTCCTGCTGCTGGCTGGCTGTCCCCCCTGGCAGCTGGAGGCAGGAACTCTGAGCAGGAGAAGCAGGAGGAGGAGGAGGAGGGAACTCTTCTTCATGGGGAGGGAGGGAAGAAGCTGGAGCTGCTGCTGCTGCTTCTGCTGCTGCTTGCTCTGGGCCTCTCGCACTTTTTAGATATTAGTGTGTTAAGATGGTAGGTTGTTCCCTTCTCCCTCCTCCTCCTCCTCCTCTCCTCTCCCTCTCTCTCTCTCTCTCTCTCTCTCACTCACTCACACTCTCTCTCTCTCTCTCTCTCTCTGGGCTGTTTCTTTCCTCCTCTTCCCCAGGCAAGGGGGGGTGGGGAGGAGGGGTGGGGGGAGGAACTGGATCCTCCTCCTCCTCCAGGAGAGACACACACAGGCCCCGGGCCGGAATGGGGGGGGGGAATCAGAGCAGCAGGAGAGAAACTGTGGGAGACAAACAAGCCCAACTCTTCATCCTCCTCCTCCTCCTCCTCCTCCTCCTCTCAGCAGCAGCAGCGAGCACCACCAGCCCATTCACCACCCGGCCCCGGGCCGCAGCACCTCCGCCGCCTCAGCCCGGGGATCCCTCCGCCCAGGCCCAGACACACTCGCCCGCGCGGGAGCCCGCCGCGCGGCCCCGTCGGCCCGCCGCCGCCGCCGCCGTGCGCGTCCCCGCCGCTCCCGAGAGCGGGGCGAGAGGGACTGGGGCTGGGAAAGCGGGGACGAGGGAGGGGAGCGAGGAGGCGCCGGGGTAGAGGGGCACGGCGGGGAGGGAGGGGGCCGCCGGGCGGAGTTGTACGGCGGCCGGCCCGGGCCCCCGCGCCTCCGCCCGCGACTCCCGGGACGTCCGGGTGCCCCCCGGGGGCGGCGGGGCGGCGGCGGGGGGGGCGGCGGGGGCCCGCGGCGGCGCTCGGGCGGGCGGACTACTTGACGTGTCGGTGCGGCGAATTTATTTCACTTTGCCTAAGGAACGGGGTGTGCTGCGGCCCCCATTGCCTAGGGAAAAAACCCGGATGTAAAGTGAGTGAAACTAAACTAGAGTGAAGTAGGGCAGCGGCAGCCAAACTCCAGTGCAGCGGCGGCGGTGATGGGGCTGAGCACGGAGCGGCGGCGGCCAAACTCCGGTGCCGCCGCAATGATGGGCCCGTGCAGCGCTGCAGCTCGGCTCTCTGGGAGCTGCAGCCGAGGCGAGGCCGGAGACCGCTGCGGCCCCCCCCCCCGCGCCCCCCAACTCCGCGGCCCGAGCCCAACTCCCCCTCCCGCCGGCAAGAGCTGCAAAGGGGCTCCGGAGCGGCCCCAACTCCCTCCAGTGCAACAGCAGTTTGGAGGGGGGAAAGAAGAGCCGCGAGGGCGCGAGCGGAGAGAAGCAAAGGGAAGCACTGCAATGGGGGAGCATGGTCCAGGCAACAGGAGAAAGATGCAGCCTCAAGTCGAATGCAACATGCAATCCCCGGCCGCCGCTCGCCCGCTCCCTCCCCTCGCCACCCCGCCCCCTTTCCAAATAACTACCCTTGAACCACTTTATTAGCCGTACTTAGTCCCACACTCGCTTCGGGGAGGGGCGGGGGACTGGGTCCTTCGCTCACCTTTATTTATTACTGCTTTCTCCCCCCTCTCCATGTTTTTTATTCCTAAATTCTTTTGTTCTAAGGGGGATGATGGCATTTACTTTTCTGCTTTGTGTAGCAGGGCAATCACTGGGAATCGGCCACGTATAATCCGGCGGTTTGTCATATTTTATTAGTGAAAGTATTTTATGCCTATTCTACCTCCAAGGACTGTAACATGGAGAACTGCAGGGAAGGAAAAAAAAAATCAGAAGAATTCTTGTTTTGAGAGATTTCTTGGCGGGGCGGCGGGGGGGGGGGGGGGGGGGGGCGGCCTTTCTTTTTTTTTCTTTTTTTTTTTGGAGGAGGGCGGCTATTTAAAATTTTAAATCTGTAGTTTTTCAACTTAAAGCTTAATGTTTTTGTAGGGACAACCTACTGGCTTCTAAAATAACCTGAAACCACAATAAAGAAAAGTCCAAAATCCTAAATTTTTTCTTTTAAATCCCTGCTGGACAGTGATATTATCTGTTCTGTGCAGCTCGCTGGACTTAACATAGTGTCGGCCTTCGAATGTTAAATAACAATAAACCCCAACCTCAACTGAATACAAATGGGGGGTGGGGGTGGTTTTGTTTTTAAGGCTCAGCACTTTTGTAGCATCTGCCACTACGCATTTTTCAGGCATTGATTAGCCATGCAACTCCCATAGGCATGAAGTCCAGTTTTTGCAGATAAAAAGCAACAGTGGTGAGATGATTCGCCCAAAGTCAAAGTGAGTCATTGGCAGAACCAGAAATAGCCGTGGACTCTATTTGCTACTAGTCACATCTTTTCCATTAAATAGTATTTCCGACAAGAAATAAACAATATTTAAAAATAAACAGACGTTCTTTACCTTGCTATGTATGTCCACCAGAGGTGCTTTGAGATCATTAGATAGGAAGGTATTTTCTTACTTCTGTAACCTGCAAAATTAAGTTTTGTTTCTCAAGAAAATGTAATTTTTAGAAATTTTATTTCTGATAGCTTAAAAAAAATTGAAAGTATGGGCTTTATTTTACATGTGGAGGCCATTTAGTTCTCTGAGTTTTATGTTAAAAAAAATCACAGCGGAGAAAGTGTGTAAGAGTTTGAGAGCGAAATGAAAATGCCTATAAATGATTCAAGAAGCCTGGATGAACTCATAATGTTGTGAAACTAAACCCATAACGCAGTCAAGATGAGTAACGGAAGGACAACTTGGGTAGTAAGACCCAGCTTTACCATCGAGAGATAACTCTAATGTATTTAAAAAGACAAGTGGAGAGGCAGCCTTTCAAGCTGGAGAAGGCACTGGCACCATTGCATTTCACTCCAGACTCTTTCTTCAGAGCAAGACTTCCTTCATTTCCTTCATGTTCTTCATTGGGAGGGGGGGGTGTTAAAAATTTTCCAGAATTTTGTAGAAAAAAATTAGAAGCTCAGATTGTGCCTGTGTGTGTAGAAGCTATAAAAGTGGGGTCAGCAAACTTTTTCTGGAGAAGCTCAGATAGTAAATAGCTTTGTAGACCATCCAGTCTCTGTCACAACTTCTCAACTCTGCAGATGTAGCACAAAAGCAGCCACACACAATATGTAAACAAATGAGCCTGGCTGTGTTTTTTTATAAAGCTATTATATATATGGGCCTTGACATTTGAATTCCATGTAGTTTTTGTGTGTCACAAAATATTCTTTTGCTTTTTTCCCCACCATTAGAAAAATGTGAAAATGGGCTTAACTTGTGGGTCTCACAAAGCCAGGATTGACCCCCACACCACGGGCTGTCATTTACTGACCCCAACTTTACGAGCTCATAGTTGAAGAGCCACTCAACTTTTTGTGCCAGAGTGCTTGGTTGTTAAGATGTTCATATTAACAAAATCTATGACATTCAAAATCATGTTTTAGATATCTATGTAAAATTTAGATATTTTAACCAAATAATTGTCTGACTCTCATAACTATGGTGTATACTCCAGCTTATGATTCACTGATCCATCACACTTCCATTTCTATCCTCCTGCTCTCTGAAATGGTGAAAAGGAGTGGAGTCATGCCAACCTGGATCCTGACACCTAAGAAATGTCACTCCTTTGTAGCTGAGGCACCTTGGGCAAGTTTCATAACTTCTTAGGACCTCAGTTTCCTATTTTGCAAAAATGCAGTTATTAACACCTACTTTGTAGGGCAGTTGAGAAGGTTACCAGAATTCTTGCAAAGCCTTTAGCACAGTGCCTGGCACGTGGATTGTGTAAAGGATCTCTGTACCCTCAAATTCATTTTCTGAGTTAACTCTGGAAAAAGTGAATACATGGTATGTTGTCCCAGCATCTTGTCACTACATAGGTAGAATATGGGATCCAGGGTGTGTGTGTATGGGTAATTTAAGGTTGTGGGGTTGGTCTTTCTCAAGCTCTACGCATCGCTGTCCTGTGTCCATAGACACACTTGGACAAAGCACTGGATGTTCAAAACCCTGATGTTTCTCATGTTAAGAAAATACTTGATGTGACTACTGTAAAGGCTAAGGGGCATAATTGCTAAAGAAAAAAATTATAAATTAGTGAAAAATCCCAGAAATAAGTTGGAAAAAATGGAAGTTTGCCATCACAAGTGCCTCTGAAGTAGATCTTAGACTCTTAGACATAAATTACATAATAATAATAGCAGGTGCATAATAACCTGGAATTTTCTCCCCTACTGCCCAGTTACAAAACACACAATAGCCATCAGAACCCTGTTGAGCAAAGGGGAAGGTCAGATTCTATTGGATATATAATTTTTATAAAAGTAGTCACATCTATCTGTTCTCACTGATACTTTCATGTACTTTTTTTTCTACTCCAGGATGAAAATTAATTTCATTGTCTCTTAATATGTCAACCTAAAGAAGTGGAAACTTAAGGGTCCTACTTCTTCATAAAGATAGGGAGGTAACTCCTGGAGTTTCTCCAGTCTTCAGGGGTTGGGGTGGGTGCATTTTAGGGTGTTTCCCTGCCTCCCATACTTTAAGAAGACCAAGATTAGAAATAGACCGACAACTTTCTTCTTGTATGTTTATGGTTTCTATGTTTTACATTTACCTAGTTATCATTTATGATTTTTTTTGTTGGTGTGAGATAAGATGTTGTTATCTAGATTATTCAATTAATATTCAGATTTTATTGGATGATGTATAAAGTCATTCAAAATGATAGAACTGTCAAATCATGTGTACATCTGAAACTAATAGTATATATGTCAATTATATCTCAATTTCTAAAACAAGATAAGACATGTAGCTCCCTATAAAGACTATGCAGATACTGTGAATATAGGAAAACTAAAACAGAATTATTATTTACCATAGTAGTATATGGAAGCGTTATATATTATAATAGACTAACTAAGGCTGTTTCTCCTTAGTTTTCTTATTTTACAGTTTTGTGGTAGCCCATACACACCATATCCATGGATATTAAGGGATTTTTGTACTTGCATTTGTATATGATTATGAATGAAGCTCTGGTATTTGGCAGTATTTCAAGCAAAGTGATGAAACACCTCCTCTCAAAGGACTGAGTAACTTTCTTATCCAATCCCCTTTACCCTTCCTTTGCTCAATCACCATACTTTTCTTCTTGTTGTTTTTGTTTGTTTGTTTGTTTGTTTTCCCTGAGACTAGGTCTTGCTATTTTTATCCGTGGGACCGCAGGCTTATGTTGCCCGGGGTACCGGGTACTGCAGACTCAAGCAATCCCCAGCCTCAGCTTCCCAGGTAGCTGGGATTACAGGCACAAGCCACCATGCCCAGCTATATTTTTTTGGAACTAGGTCTTGCTATGTTGCCCTGAGTGGGACTCGTACAGCAATCCCTGGTCCCTGCCACGGCTTCCTAGGCTGCCGCTTACAGGTATGCACCACCATGCCTGGCCCTACTTTTCTAACTTCTTCATGGAGAAAGGGAAGTAGCTATTGGAGTTTCTCACATCTTCTTTTTCCAATTCTTATTGGTCTGAAATAAATGAAAACCTGACTTGTACTCACACAGTGCTTAAATAAGTAGAGGAGACAAATCAATGTGATTTTTAAAGAATTACGACAGAAAATCCCTAGTGACCAGGGAAGTTGAATATACCTTCTTTTTCCTCACTGTCTCAAAGGCGACTGATCTTTTAAAATTCTTCACTTTAATTGTCTTGTGCATGCTTTTATGGTAAGCTGAAATCATAATTGGAAATGGGTCTGGTATAGCTTGTAAATAAATAAATATTGTGGATTAGCTGCCGACTCTCTGGAGTATACCTTCTGTTTCATTACTTGGCCATAATCTCCAAGGTCAGTTTAATCCTAAACAACTTCAGGTGTGAGTGTGTGTTTAATAGAATTAACTAGAGGAGAGCATCTCAATCTCCGCACTGTTGACATTTTGGACCAGATGACTTTTTGTTGCAAGGGGTTGTTGGTTGTTGGGGGGAGGGGGGGTGTGATGCTGGGGGGTGGGGGGGAGTGGTACATTTCAAGGTTCTAGCAGGATCCTGGTCTCTACCTACAGGACACCAGGAGCACCACAGTTGTGACAACCAAAAGTATCTCCAAATACTGCCAAATTATCTTCTGGGCGTTTGGGAGCTGGGCAGAGAAAGAGGGAGGGCAGAGAGGATTTCAGAGCCTCCAGAGCTGGACCATTGCTAGACTTAAGTCTGCATTTGCTTGGGTGAGACTACTTCACAGAAGCAGATCCTAATTCCATTTCCAAAAGTAACTGGCTTTGACCCCCCAAAATCAACTGGGGGGTCTAGGCTGGCCCTGTTGTTAAAAACAAAGTGGTTACAATTAGAGCTCTAGCAATGCCTACCTTAAGGCTGCTGAGTTGCTGAAAGTATCACAGGGAGATCCTCAAGTCTGAGGATGTTGAAAGAATTTTATCATCTTGTTATTTCCACCTTTAGTTTATCTACTATCAGCATAAATAAATTGTCTTGTGGGCCTGAGCAATGCTGTTATCTAGAGGAAAGCAATACAGATTTGGAGGCTGAGAACTTGAGCTTGGGTCTGGGCTCTGCAAACGTCTAGCTAATCACTTTATCTCTCTTTGCCTATTTCCTTGTTCAAAATGGGGAAAACAATAATGCTTAATCCACTGGATTGTTACCAGGGTCCAAACTGCTAATGAGAGGTAGCAGGGCTTATTCTTGAGGAATTAGGAACACTGGGCTCATGGAATCCTGGGTTGACCTTGGGCAAATGGTGCACTGCTGTAAACCGCAGTTTCCTGACAAGCAAAGTGCAAAAATGATTATATGACTTCATAGAATTGTCATAGACTTGTCATGGAGGTTAAATGAGATCATGTATGTCACACATGCTGGATAAATGATATTACTGGCCTTGGGTAAATTGTATTACATTGGACAAATACATATCGTTTTATTATTTCTTTCTGTGACCTTTGAAAACTGGGAATCTGAAGAACTAATTAGTACACCTATGTGAATGAAACCTTGTTATAAACATATTACATCTCAAATTCCAACCCAGTGAAAATAACATTAAACTTTAGTACGCAACCCTCTATCCTCCTAGTTAAATCAGTTAGGGTGCAGGTGTGTTGCCATAGCATAAACTTCTTTTCCCCTTATTGAAATAATGTTCTAATAAGTTTTTTACAACCTCTGTATCACATAAAGCACATGGGGTCAAGCACAGCAGCCTGGGTACCGCAATATATGTCTAATCCCAAACATTTAAATCTGACCAGGTACTGTTGCAAAATTTAACGTCCCCTCAAAAGTCTTAGTAAATGGCAATTGAGAGGTGTGAGAGGTTTTTTTCTCACTTAAAATATCAGGAAGGGAACTGAGGGTATCTTTTACATAAACTTTTAAAGTATAGCATTCACACAGACACCTGCACACATCACACTTTGTACATTTCAGTAAATTTCACAAAGCAAGCACGCCTCTGCAATCATTGGGTATTTTTAAAGATTAGGGAATTCTGGAATCAACAGGTTTTTTTGTTTTTTTTTTTATCATTAAAGGGATGAAAAAAGGTTGTCATGAACTTGGAAGAAAACAATGAAGATTTCCCAGACAAGATAACAACTGCTTTTGCTGTGCAAATGTGATTTTGAATTATCAAATGACATGTTATAGAATGATAAATTGCAATCAAATTGCCAAAATCAAATCACCACTTACCGCTTAATTTTGGACAATTACTCTAAGTGCCTCAATCTTCACATCTGTAAAATGGGGGTAGTAATGTAATTGTTATTAGGATTAAGCGCAATAACACTTGTAGATTTGGATGGGTTTGGATGGGTTCTGGAACATGAATTTTCAACAAATGTCAATTATCATCCATTAAGATGATACTCAAGGGATGAGAGAAAGGATATCATGGAGATTGCAAGAATTGTTTTAGCAAAAAAGGAACTGTTCCCCTCAAGGGGAGCTGGATCAGAATACCTAAGGGGTTCTATCAGGACCAGCAGGGAGGGTCGGTTTATGGCAAAGGCAAAGAATGAAGCCTAAGAGAAAGCAGTGTACCTGGAGGTGGCAGATAGGGTGATGAACCAAGGAACTGTAAAGAGAGTGCAGTTCTGAACAGAAAGTCATAGGGGTGTGCCTGGCATCCAAACTGGACATGACCTGATTTTTCAGAGACCAGAGGAAGGTCTAGGAGTGATTGTTTGTTTGATGTGACTGTAGAGAGAGGAACAAGAGAAGAAACAGCTACAGGAATCATAATCTCAGTGGTCAGAGCCTCGAAAGGCCTGTGCACTGGAGAAGGGGGACTCATTTAGGGCTTCCACCAAAGACTGAGGGACTGCACCACCTTTAGCTTAGGAATGATCTCAAATGGCATTTCTTCACACTGAAATAAGATGAATGTAAGTAAGATGTGAAATAAGATATGCTTTTGAGCCAAATGGATCCTGAGTGAAAAAGATACTACAAATGAAGAAACGAATGGGGGTAGACTGTAGACATAGCAGAGAAATTTCCCCCTCTGTATGATCACCACAAGCATTACCCCAAATCCAGTCAACAACCTGATTTGTCACAGCTGAACCTTATGGTAGTCTTATTTCATCGTTATTATCTCAGTCTGATAAATGACTTATCATTGTTCGAAGGATCTTTGAATGGAGGCAATTTGGTTTCTTTTTTCTTGATTGGTTATAGGTGATGTAGCAGCGTGTAAGATTCATCAGGACAATTTTGGTGAAGCAATGTGAACCAGAGTATTCACTTTCATAAAACATCTGCCACTGATGGATAAAGGGAATGAAATAACCAAGCCAGGACCACAAATCTGTAACCTATAAGCTTCCTGGAAGCTGAACTTGACCCCAGAACCCTTCTCAACACAGTGTGTAGGTGACTATTACCAACTGTTTGGAACTTGTGGAAGGCAGAAATCCATTTGTTAGACCTGAGCTTACTCCTCATTCCTTGCTATGATGAATGCACCTATCCTATCCACTTCAAAAATCCACAGTCAAGGGTATCAGATAAGAAATTCAACTGACTTCAACCCTCCATATTTAAATTAAGCCCCCCATAGGTAACAATTCCCTTTCTTTTTAGGGACCTGTTCTCATATTCCTGAGTTTATAACTGATTTATGACCTATAAATAGTCACATCAACCTCATTGTTGAATAATTCACATACTGAGGTCATGCCCTCTGAATGAACTCAACACCCTTAGTGTTAAACTAATCAGTTGTTGCAGCCTGCCTAGAACACATGGGGAACCACACCTCGATAAGGTGGGAGTGGAAAGCAGAAAGCTTAGGTTTTATGCCCTCCTTTTAAACCAGTCAACCTACTTCTTCTTTAGCGTCTTAATCTTCATCTCTGAAATGGGATGTTATTTTTCCATAAGTGGTAATGTTAGAACTAATAAATATTTTTAAGGCTCTTGCCACTCAAAACTTTTGACCCAGAGCATTATTTCTTTTTTTTTTTTTTTTTTTCTTTTTGAGACTAGGTCTTGCTATTTTTGTCCATGGAACCGCAGGCTCTCGTTGCCCGGGGTACCACAGACTCAAGCAATCCCCAGCCTCAGCTTCCCAGGTAGCTGGGATTACAGGCACGTGCCACTACACCCAGCTATTTTTTTGGAACTAGGTCTCGCTACATGCCCCAGGCGGGACTCGAACCGCGATCCCTAGCCCCGGCCGCTTCATAGGCTGAAGCTTACAAGCACAAGCCACCGTGCCCGGCCTTCCAGATCATTATTTCTATACTAGAGTCCTCTTTGATGAAAATTATATTCCTCCCCATGCAAAGGGAGGTCAATGACACTGCATTGCATAAATAAACCAAGTCTCAGCTGCACGGTGATATTCACAAGATACAGCTTCTAGGTATCCTCCATATTGTTCCCATCTGTAAAATGGACACACCACACCACCCAATTCTGTCCCTTTATCTGCAGAGAGCTGATGAGAATAGAAGTTGAGAGAAAGTTGAATTCTTTAAAAAATGGTGTATTAAGTGAAAGAAAGAGAAATTCATTACATGTAAACTTTAACTTACATTAACACTGCTTCCACCATCCCATCATCTGGGTTGGTGAAGGAACCGTGAGTTAGTAGTGGGCTAGGGACTTCAGGTTAAGAAGTACATTGGTGAAGGCTGAGCATGGTAGCGCATGTCTGTAAACGGCAGCCTAGGAAGCCGCGACCGGGGCCAGGGATTATGGTTCGAGTCCCACTGGGGGCAAGCAGTTAGACTTAGTTCCAAAAAAATATAGCTGGGAGTGGTGGCGCATGCCTGTAATCCCAGCTACCTGGGAAGCTGAAGATGGGGATTGCTTGAGTTCGTGGTACCCCAGGCAGCGGTGAGACTGGGGTCCATGGGCAAAAATAGCGAGACCTAGTCTCAAAAAAAAAAAAAAAAAAAGTACATTGGTGGATATGGAGGCTAACAGAGAGGCAACGATTTGAAACTACATTATGTTCTCCTTACAGAGGGTGAGAATTTAAAAAGAAGAGCATTTTTTCAATAGCCACTTGGGGACTTTTGACTCCCCAAAGGTTATGAGTCTCAGAGCCACAAACACTTTATTTTAATACTACTTCCTCAATTAGCATAAGCACAAACTTATTATTTTTCCAAGTACATTATGTTGTCGCTGTTCATCTAATAGAAAAAGAAAAACTCATTCCAATTCCAATCTGGATGAATATTACATTTCCTTTGATAAACGTCAGTGGGCTGATGGGTACAGACCCATTCCAAACTGAAATGCTCCAGCCTAAGCTTTGTGACTAACTGTGTCTAAAGACAGCTCATTTCATCCTAGAGTGTCCTCGCCTCAGCAACCCAGGCAAAACCAAAAAGATGGAGCAAAACCAACCAAGAGTATGACAATATTAATGCAGAGATATTATGTTCCTGTTATTGAAGCCTAAGTCAGTTTACCAAAAAAAAAAAAAAAATGTTATTTTAAGGGAAAAAATGTTTTAACCTGAGTAATTGTGAATAACTAGAAAAAGCAGGCAAGTAAACAATAGGTAATACAAATGGGCCCTGCTTCCCAGCTAATTTTAAATGTAATTTTTAAAATTAAAGTTTCTCAATCTTTTTTATCAAATGTAATTTCAGAAAAACTTCTTCCTCATTGCTGATTGTATTTCTATTGGAAATAGCTTCCAAAGCTTTACATCTAAACTTCTGTGCTGTCTCAGTTGCATTTAGCTTTTTGATAGGTTAGGATGTCTTAAATTTCTGTGAACTGGGAATCCAGGTTCCAGTTCTACTATCAGCTGGTGGTCCATCTGAAAAAATCTTTGCTGCGACAGACTTTCGTGTTTATATCTTTAACACAAAAATATCTATATCTTACCATACCAGGATAGTTAGGGGCTTTAAAATAGGGATTCCTAAAATTTTCCTAATGTATTTCTTTTCCCTAAGATTTACTGTTAATTATTAACTTTGAAAATAACAGCTGCCATTTACTAAACATTCTGGGCCAGATGTTTTGTACACACTTAAAATTTTATAGATAAGAAAACTAAGGTACAGAGGGGTTAAGTAAATTGCCTAAAGTCACATAAATAGTAAATGGCAATACTGGGATTCCTGCCCGTGGCCACTTAGATTCAGGTTCTGCTTTCTAATGGGAATTCCCATGAGCCACAAGGAAGGAGACGTGGGGCAGTGCCAGACTAAGAGATGAATCAGGCGAGGCTTTAAGAAGAATGAATGGGCTCTGAGAAAGGGTCTCTGAGAAGAGCGACTCACCTTCTCTTGGCAAAAAGAGAAGTAAGTTTCTATCCCAGGTTGGAAGTCATGAGGTGCGGTGGAAACCTTGAGGTCTGCAGTCAGAAAGGCCTGGTGGGAGTCTGGGCTAACTTACCCTTTTGCTGAGAGTCTTGGAAGGGCCCTTTTCTCACCTGTGAAACAGGGATGGTAATACTTGCAGGATTGTTTTGATAGTTAGAAATAAAGCAGGTAAAATGTCTCCACTAGGCATCTAGTACATAGCAGGCAAAATATGGAGGTGTCTTGGCATCATTTTCCAAAGTGTGCTGCTTGTAGATATAAGGTAATAAAAAAGATGGAAAAATTTCAAGTGAGGGCACGGTTGGTGGTCAAGTAAGTCTGGGAGATGCCATTAACAAAGTTAAGCTGTTTCTTTACTGCAAAACTTTTGCAGGGTGTTAAAATAGCCAAGGTACATAGGAATCGCCAATGGATCTGATTATTGAGCCTCTTTTTAGTGAAGAATCTTCCAAGGCTGGTTTTCCTAGGAGCAAGCACTGGTCTGGAGATGTTTGGAAGAAAAATCTGGGTTCCTCCCATCTGGTCATCATGATACATTTTGTAGTAACTCCAGAACCTCTGTCTTGTCTATTTCTCCTTAAAATAGGACTTGTCCCTTTTATAAATGTCACAGAACGACACTCTAAAGAGTGATTTTCAGCATCCACTCCAATGAGAAGTTCAACTCCCGACAGGACAAGAAATATCCACAAAGCAAACCAAGGAAGACCTAGGGGGCCACAGCATTGTTGGGCCTTGCAGGGTGGCAGGACTCCGTACTTCCTCCTTCCTCCCACAGCAGCCTCCAAAGTGTAGGTTACTCCACACCCCACCAGAAGGCACCGGCAGGGGGAAGGAAACCCCGTCCCTTGCCGAAAGAGTGAGACACCAGCCCCAACACTGTGACTCTGCTCAGGCTCCTGTCCTGCCGTTGTCAAAGGCCTGCTCAGCCCAAGGAGGGGGAAAGAATTAAACAGAGGATCAGCTTTTTATATTCATGTAAAAAGCACTTGCCCTCAGGTTATAAATGTTATTGCATTTGTGTAGCACTTTACTGCTGCCCTCAGCTTGCAAGCATCACAGGATCCCAGTGGCGGTACTTTTATAACCCTTGATCAATAGCTTATTTCTATCGCCTTCAGTCCCAGCTGCCAATCCGTCCTGTATAATGTGGGAGGCAGACTTCACTCCTCTCCAGCTGTACATGTTATGAATGTAAACCGTGTGAGTAACACATGTATGTGTGTGTGCATTGAGTGGGGGACATGAAATTTTTGAACAAGGCATGACAAATAGGAGTCCCTTGTTCTAGGAAACTACTACAAAACTGGGTCTCTCTCGTGTTCTCTCTTTCTGCCCTCCCCCCCTTGATATTGATGAAGTACAAGAAATAAGACATGATTCTCTCATTCGTGCATTTTTATTTTTATGAATATTTGGGAGGGGTGCGAAAGATGATGTGGAAAGATCTAAGTTCCCAGAAAGATGCACGGCTTGCTCATCACCCCTGGGTTGCCAGCATCTAGAAGTAGACCTAGCACAAAATAGGTGCTGGGGAAATATTTCTTGGCTAAATGAATGGATGACGTTACAATGGGAGGGAAGGAGGAGAATCCTGGAACTTTTTCCTGGAGATGCCAGAGCCAAGAGCAAAGGTCAGAGACTTTACATTGCCTGGAACTGGGGACCGCAGACCGCTACTGTCTGTCTGCTTCATTGCTTCATCCAAGGCTCACTGCTAGGCACCGGAGGAACCGCGGGAAAAAAGATCAAGTAACCAGCTACCACGGTTCTTTTTTCCACCATGCAACCAGCCAGGAAACCTTAGAGAACAGAAATGTAGCCTCGGGCTGCCCCCCCCCCCCACCTCAGGAGCCAGTTTTAAGAGCAACCCACTGGCCTTGAGGCCTTGAAGCAGGACCTGGAGGCTCCCCAGCAGCCCCCTACCAGGGGCCCCCTCGCTGGCAGTAAGGCTGTACGGCCTGCCCTTGTCTGAACCTGCGTCCTTGAGACTCAGCCAAACCTCTCCGGGCTTGGCGGAGGGATGTTGAGGTGACATTCTTCTCCCTGCCACTCAGCATCTTTTAAACAATCCTCCTCCACCTCGGGAGAATAAGCACGAACTCACTGCAGACTGGGGCTAGGGACGCTGAAAATTCCCTTCTCCCTGAGAGGGGAATTTGTTACAAGTGAGAAAACACACTTCCGGAGAACATTCAGAATCAGGGGTGTCTGCAAGTTCCGGAAGAAGTTTTTGGATGCCAAGAGGAGTGAATGAATGACTCACTGGAAGGACATCCGGGTATCTCCCATGGCCAGGTTAGTGGGCCTGAGTAGGACCTGTCCCCTGCCCCCCATCCTGGGAAGGGTGGAGAGGCAGAAGCCCCTCCCCTCTAACTCCCCCTCCCAGATCTGCCTGCTGCCAGTTGCACTTGAATTTACTCCTCCAAGTTCAACCCTAGTTCACAGCCTGGGGGCACATGGCAGGAGGGGAGGGGAGCAGGAGGTTGGCACAGGCACTTTTGGCTCTGGACCACACCGCCTGTAGTGCACCATGAATTAATATTTTTAATAAATCCTGTAATTATCTTGTGAACAGAACATTTTTGTGGCACTATTTTTCTGGGGGGTTAAAAGCATTAATTTGTTCAATATAAACATTAAAAATATACCATTTTTATGTTTTATTCCTTTATTTCTTAATGCACCAGGAGCCTCACCAAAGCGAAGCGGGTTCTAAGGCCCCAGAAAGAGTACAGTCCAATCTGTGGAGCCCACCCTAAGGACCACCCACACCCGGCCCTACTCTTAGACCCCGGTTCTGAATATCTCTGCGGGAAACTCTTGTCTGGCTGGCTTGGGCCAGAGATTATGTACTACTTCTTTTGGGGGGGCAGAATAAAAAGGGTTGGTTTGAGTTGGATGGAGCCAAAGACCCCAAGATGTCTTCTAAGATGTCCTCTTCTTCAGGATGTTGTAAGAATGCTGCTGGGAGAGCAGAGGATCCAGGGACTAGGGTTCCCTGGAGAGCCGGCCCTGCCATTCAGCGTTCAGAGCTGGATATGACTGTCTTTTATCCCACAAGTGACTTTCCGGTTCAGAGCTGTCTGCCTGAATCCTGATATCTTTTTTTGAGTGGTAGCTTTGCTTTATCATATCTTTTCTTTTGAGTTGCCTCAACTCCTTTGTGGCAAAAAGAAAAAAAAAAAAGGTAAATAAATACCAGGGTTTGTGTTTAATGTTATTAGATCAACACGTCTGGTAGATTTCACAGGGGCCTAGTCAACCTCCATCAAGGCTCCTTACAAGTGAGTTTGACTTGTCTTTACTCTTTCCCTCATTTTTCTTCTTTCTTCCTTGCTACCTTTCTTGCATTCTTGCTTTCTTTGTTTTTTAAGAGTAACAATTTTCTACAGAAGTGATATAAACATCTTTTAAAAAATTTTAAACAGCAAAGTATGATCAAGCAAATAAAAATCATTCAAATTCCCATGGAACCCACCCACCAAGAGTAATTGCTTTTAACTTTTGTGGTGTACAACTCCCAGGTAAATTTCAATAAAATTAGTTCCACTCTGAAAATAACTACTATATAATATTGACTTGCATCCTTTTTTTTTTTTTTAACAGTATATTGCATGTTTCTTTTCATAGCATTGAATATTATTCTGGAAACATTTTATTTTCCAAACTGAAATCAACTTTGTTTTTCTGATGTATAAAGTATTCAGCCAAAACAGAGAAATAAAAGTTTCCTCATCATCCTACATACTGGAGATAATCACTATTATTTGTAAATCCTGGAAGTTGTTATGTATATAGAAACATACATTTACATAAATGCAGAATCATAGCATGGTGATTTCTGTTTTTCCTACTTATCACTAGGTCAGAAGTATCTTCTTCCCATGATACATATAATACACTATCCTTAATGACTACATAGAATCCATTCCATTGAATGAATATAGCAGAATTTACTTAACGAATCACCTATTGTTGGAAACATTTGAGTTATTTTCAATTTTTTTTACTATTATAAGGAATACGGAAGGAAACATCATTAAATCCACATCTTTGTCATGTGTCTGATTATCCCCTCTGAAAAACATCTTTTAAAATTTATTCATCTATTTTTTATATTTATGATTTTATTGTTATCTTATACTGAAAATTACATAAAAGGTAGTTTGGGTTTTTTTTTGTTGTTGTTGTTGTTGTTTTTGAGACTAGGTCTCGCTCTTTTTGTCTGTGGAACCGCAGGCTCTCGTTGCCCAGGGTACCACAGACTCAAGCAATCCCCATCTTCAGCTTCCCAGGTAGCTGGGATTACAGGCGCGCGCCACCACGCCCAGCTATTTTTTTGGAGCTAGGTCTCGCTACGTGCCCCAGGTGGGACTCGAACTGTGATCCCTAGCCCCTGCCACTTCATAGGCTGAAGCTTACAGGCACGAGCCACCGTGTCCGGCTAAAAGGCAGTTTTTTAAAAATTGTATACATATATATTTCACATCTACTTCAAAGTTCTCATACCACCTTGTCACGCTGAAGCTTACAGGCACGAGCCACCGTGTCCAGCTAAAAGGCAGTTTTTTTAAAATTGTATATATATATTTCACATCTACTTCAAAGTTCTCGTACCACCTTGTCACCCTTGAACCATCTTCTTAATCTCTTGTGCCCATCCCTCCCCTGACTTTACCGCCCCCCCACTCCCTCCCTTGCTCTATGCTTCAGTTCTGCTGACAGTTTTAAATTTTCCTTGTCCTTTTATTTGCTTTCCCTATATCCTGTATATAGGTGAGATCATCCAGTATTTCTCCTTTTCTTTCTGATTTGTTTCCGCTAGTATGATTCCTTCAAGGTTCATCTGTGTTATCACAAATGCATTCTATTTGTCTTTTTTTGATTGCTGAATAATATTCCACTGTGTACATATACTGCAACTTTCTGATCCATTCATCTGTTTTGGGGCATCTGGGCTGTTTTCATAATCTGGCTATTGTAAATAGTGCTGCAATAAACATCCGACGATGATTCATCTTAATAAATGGCTCTCTAGAAAATAGTACCAATTTATATTTCACTGACATGTGTGAGATAAGATGATTCTTCACATCATCTCCAATGCTGGCTACTCTTTTTTTGTTAGCATGACTACTGAAAATGATATTTCATGCTAAGTCTTTGAGTCTGTAAGTTTTTGATTATTAGTGAGGCTGAGCTTACTTTTGTATCTCTGCCAATTGAACTTAATTTTTGAATTATCTGTTTATGTACTTTGAATTCATTAAAGTTTTCTTCTTTCCTTATTAGTTAGCAAAATCCTTTATATGTTAGAGCTATTAACCATGGTATCTATGATGAAGTTGATATTTCTCACTTAGTTCATGGTGTTTCATGCTACAGAAAGTGTTTCTTCCTATAGACTTGTATCAGCCCTGCATAACAGAAAGTCAAGTATGGACTTAAACCATAAAATACTGTTAATTAACCTGAAATCTAGAGGTGGTTCCAGAATTGGTTTGATGATTCAGAGATGCCATCAGTCTCTTTATTACTTTTGATTTGCCATGTACAGTATGTTCACAGTGTCTTCCCTTGTGAGATGAGATGACCATTACAACCCAGATAGTATGTCTCATACTCCAAGAAAGGAAGCAGATGAGGACAAAAATTGTTTTTCATTTCTCAGATCTATTATCTCATCAAGAAGAAAGTTTCCCAGTTCTTCCCAGAAGATTCTTATTTACATCTCATTGGTAACCAACAAGAGTCTGCCAAAATAGGCAAAGCTATCAATTACGTCCTCTGTGATTTGTGGCCTCGCACCGTGTTACCAAAGACATATCCCGCTCCCCAAATTCTTTTAAAATATACATTAAAATACAAAAAATATAAATACATAAAAAATATACATAATGCTATTTTCTTGGACTTTCCAGTTTTTTGTGAATTTCATTTTGTTGATTTCTTTAAAAAAATTTTTTTAATGTTTTTTATTTTACATCATTATCTACCCCTGGGTTCTCCCACCATCTTACTACCTGTGAACCATTGTCTCAGTCTTTCATGCCCCACCCACCCCCAATCATTTTGCTAATGTCTAAGTCTTTATTTTATCTGAAAAAAATTTTAGGGGGTATGATCTGTGACAACTTTATTTTCCTCCTAAAGATATTCAGTAATGCAATAACTTTTATCATATCATCAATACTTACCTTCACCAAGTTGGACTATGTCTTGATTATAATACAAAACCTCCCTATATTTATGAGCCTATTCCCACTGCCTGCTTTCTACATGACGATGTTTTAATCTTTATAGTTTTAGAGATCATTTTTATAACACATAGAACAAGTTACTTTTTTTAATTATTACTTTCATGACTATTTTCCATTTGTTTATGCTTCTAGATAAAGTTTAGAATTTCAATTTAACTACCCCCTCTTCTCTCCAACTAATGTCCTCTCCTAGCATTTGGACTGGAGTTACATCAAAATTGTACATAAATTTTAGAAGATGTCACATCTTTACCAATATTTAGCTTTTCCTTCCAGAGTCATGGAGTATGCCCCTCCATTTTTCAAGTCTTCTTTTTATGTCCGTTAGCCAGGTTTTATTGTTTCTTCATAAATATTCATTTTTGTTCAGTTTATTTGTGAGCATTTTATTTTTCATGCCAGTTGTGATTGGGATCTTTTATACCAATAGGAAAGTTAAGGAAGGACTTTTCTTGCATCCTTTAAATATGCCCTATTTGGTTATGATTCTTTTAAAATATCACTTGATTCAATTTTCGATTGTTTTATTTAGCATTTATTCCCAAGGGAGGTTGGAATATAATATTTTTATCCTTTGAAGGATTTTTATAATAAAGTTTGCAATGGTTATAAATGAATCAGAGAACTTGCAATCTTTACTTTTCCCTAGAACCATGTTATCCAATCCAGAGACCACTAGCTTCACGCAGTAACTGAGCACTTGAAATGGGGCTACTGCAGCTCAAGAGCTAAATTTCTGGTTTCATTTATTTGTTTGTTTAGAGAGTAGAGTTTGCTAAGTTGCCCGGGGTAGTGTCGAACCCGCGGACTCAAGTGATGCCTGGCCTCACCTCCCAGGTAGCTGGAATTACAGGCATGCACCACCACACCCAGCTGAAAGAGCTAAATTTCTAATTTAATTTAACTTATGTATGCTTCATTTTCCTTTTTTATTTTTATTTTCCATATTTATTATTATTTTTTTACATTCGTTTCTCTTTTTTTGATTGCACATATGTATGTTTGTTTTTGTTGTTGTAGTTTTGAGACCCAGGTCTCGTTATGTTGCCCAAGGTAGTCCCGATCCGATCAGATCTGAGTATTCCAGATCCCACATCAGATCTGGGGTCCCGGATCGGATCTGTGCGGACTCAGGCAATCCCCATCTTCAGTCTCCCAGGTAGCTGGGGAGCTGGGATTACCAGCGCGCACCACCACGCCCACCTTTTTTTTGAGACTAGGTTTCGCTAAGTTGCCGGGGGCAGGTCTCGAACCCTGGGACTCAAGTGATTCCTAGCCTCAGCCTCTCTTCCTAGGCTGGAATTAAAGGCGCGCCCCACAGCACCCGGCCCTGAGTATGTTTTTAACATCGTTGTATGCCCCGAGGTTCTCCCATCACCTTGTCACCCATGAACTATCATTTTAATCTCTTGTGCCCATCACACCCCGATTTTATGCCCCAACCCCCTCCCTTGCTCTATGCTTAGTTAAGGTGACAGGTTGTTGGTTTTAAGTTTTATCTGTCCTGTTTGTTTGCTTTCCCTATATCCCTCATACAGGTGGGATCATCCAGTATTTCTCCTTTTTTTTCTGGCTTATTTCCGCTAGCAGCATTTTTCCTTCTAGGTCCATCCATTAGATTAACTTACACTGAAATCTCAAAATTGACCTTTGATTCAGTCACTGAGAAACTTTTAAAAATGTTTGAATAATGTCAGTAAGTGCACCTACTTTTCAATTATGTTACATGAAATCTAAATTTTAGGGATTACTATTTCTTCTTTTTTTTTTTTTTTTTTTTTTTTTTTTGAGACTAGGTCTCGCTATTTTTGCCCATGGAACCACAGGCTCTTGTTGCCCGGGGTACCACGGACTCAAGCAATACCCAACCTCAGCTTCCCAGGTAACTGGGATTAAAGGCGCGCGCCACCACGCCCAGCTATATTTTTGGAACTAGGTCTCGCTACGGGCCCCAGGAAGGACTCGAACCGCGATCCCTAGCCCTGGCCACTTCATAGGCTGAAGCTTACAGGCACGAGCCACCATGCCTGTCCCTGAGATTACTATTTCTAATGAAAATCTAGTGTCTGAGTCAAAATATGCTGTACATGTAAAATATACACAGGAGTTTGAAAATGGTGTGAAAATATAAAACATCCTATTAATAATGTTAATATTATTTGTATTGGTATTTTGAACTAAATAAAATAGATTATTAATATTAATTTCACCATTTTCTATTCTTTTTGTTGTTGTTACTAGAATATTTTACCTATACACGAAGTTCATGTTTCATTTCTATCAGACACCACTACTCTAAATTTGGAAATAATAGTGATTATCTGACCCTTAATGTTTGCTAGAACTTACAGTTGTCCCATCAAATGAATGATCTAAATGTGTTCAGGCAATCTCTTATTGTTGAATATTTTCCTGTCTTTCTTTTTTCTCCCTTTCTTAAGTCTTTCAATAACCATAACAATTTTGTGTTTAACAAGTTCATAACTATGTCTTTGTTTAGGATAATGACATGATCAGATCTGCGATTTGAGAGTCACTTTGGTTATATTGTAGGGGGTAGCCAAGGGTATACATGAATTTAAAAGCCACTGCAAAAGTTCTGAGAAGATAGGACCAGGGCAGATGAAAAGAAATGACACTTTCCTGAGATATTTGGGACACAGAATCAACAGAGCTTATCACAGATTTGGTGCCAGATTTATGACAAGAAGACTATCAAGCTAGACCCCAAGTCAGAGGTTGGTGAGACAGTCACTGAGTTGGGAATCCTAAACAAAGACAAGTTGGGGGAGGAAAGGCTCTTGAATTCAGTCTTGGAATGATCAGTTTTTGGATACTCTTGAGACATTCAAATGGAGATGTGAAATAGACAGGTCAGAGCAAGAGGAGAGAAGAGGACAGAGATAGAATTTGGAAGTCATTTGTATACTGATCATATTTGAAACTTGAACAAAACTGACTGGGCATGTTATGTAGTTTGAGAGATCTGTGTGTTTGGGTAGCAGAAACTAAGATCTATGTGTTTGGGTAGAGAGGTGACGAAGACCAAATCTTGAGGAACATCGATAGTGAAAACACACAGGAGAAGGAGAGGTTGAGAGCACCATCTGAGACTGAGTGGTAGCCTGGGGTTAGCGTGGAGTGGGTTGTCACAGAAGTCAAAGAAAGGGGCAATTTTAGGGAGAGTATCAACAATTGTTGAGATAAAGAGAAGGAATTTTTTTTTAATGCTTACTTTTCAATCTCACTAATAATCAGAGGAAATATAAATTTAAATAATACAATATCACTGTTCCTCCACCAGATGGTAAAGATTGTTGAGATTAATAATATCTAGTGTGGGCAAAGATGGGGCAAGGGTTGCTGTCACACCATGTTGGTGGAAATATAATGGTACTGACTTTTTGGGTTGTCTTGGTAGCATCTATCAAAATATAAACTACATACACTCTTTAACTCTCCAATTTCTCTTGTAGGGATCTCTGCTAGGGAAATACCCATGTGCCAGAGGTTGTATTTACAACACTGTTCACTGTGCCATTGTTTGTAAAACTGCAAAACTGCTAGCATAAGTGTCCTTTGGTAGAAGGAAAATGGTGGTACGTACTATTGAATCTTGCACAGCAGTTAAAAAAAATAATTTAAGTTTATCTACACTTACATGGAAATCTTCCCAAGATATGATAAAGTAAAAAGATAAATTGCAGAACAATATGCATAGCAAAAGCTTATTGGTATATATCTAAAAAGCTATACATTTGGGTATTTAGATTTATGTAGATATAAGTGCATAGAAAACTATCTGGAAAGATATCTAGCAAATTGTTAACAATGATTAGCCTGAAAGTGGCTTAGGGTTCATAAGAATGGATGAAGGAAGGCTCATTTTCACATTGGATTCTTTGGAATGGTTTGCATTCTTAAAACAAAAAATCTATTCATGAATTTTTTAAGTTGTTGGGTTTTAATGCCCATGGAATTCAGGAACATGGGGATTACCGGTGAGGCGTCCAGCCAGGTTGTCTCAGAGATAAGTAATAGGGGAGAAAGTCATATTGCAGAGGTATTTATTAAGTACTATTATTCCACTTTTACCCCATTAGACAGCTATACCTGAACCCAGTTTGGTGGAGGTGGTAGAAAGACTATGAATTCAATGTTAAAAGACTCAGATGAAAAACCTATTATTACATGTTGTACATGTTGTGCCTTTTCTTACCTGTCTGCTTACTGGGAATATTCACCGTACCCTGTGAGGATTAAATGAGATGCTATTGTATCACAAGCACCATGCAGAAGGTGGATTACAAGCATTTATTAAGATCTGTACCCTGGATCCTCCCACTTATTTCATGCCCTGCATCTTGAAACAATGTCTTCAAATGCTTAGCCCAAGCAACCAAGACTTAACCAGAATCTGAACTTCACCACCAGTGCAGTTATCAAAATATAGACTTGCATTTCTAACTTTGCAATCACACCTCGGAGGCACCTCCCTTTTTTGCTCCTTCTAAAATCAAAAGGACAGTCCCACACTTAGGTGACTCCTGTGCTGGTCCCCTCCCACTCAGATTAGCCCCACACCTGCCCAGGTTACAGGACAGAGAAGCCCAGGTGGCTGTGAACCTGGCTAGAGGCACGAGCACCTTGTGGGACCACTCACTTCTCACTTTATTCTTCTCAAACTCCCATCTCTGCTCTACAGACACTTAAAACAGGAGGGCCTTGGGGACATAAAAAGTCATTTAATAATGACAGCAGACGCCATGCAACACAGTGTGCACAGCACCTATAGAGGATCAGCTTTCCCCCTTACACATAAAATCATTTCTCCTCATACACCCACCTCTCAATAATCTAAGACTGACTTTCCTGGAAGGGTATCCTTTCATTTTGTCTGTATTGTTAGGTTTTTTAAAAATAAAGATCATGTGTTGTAACTGGGCATGGTGGCGCATGCCTGTAGGTGGCAGCCTAGGAAGCCACAGCCAGGGCCAGGGATCGTGGTTCGAGTCCCGCTGGAGGCATGTAGTGAGACCTGGTTCCAAAAAAATATAGCTGGGTGTGGTGGCGTGCACCTGCAATCCCAGCTACCTGGGAAGCTGAGGCTGGGGATTGCTTGAGTCTGTGGTGCCCTGGGCAACGTGAGCCTGCAATTCCCCGGGGAAAAATAAGGAGACCTAGTCTCAAAAAAAAAAAAAAAAAAAAAAAAATCATGTGTTATAAAAAATAGAAATGTTTCCATTTGGGAAGGGGAAACGAACAGACTTTTTCATGCTTTCTCTGCCTCGATCCTTTACAGCTCAGTTAGTTCCTATTTGTCACAGCATTTATTTATTTTTTTACCCGTAGCATTTAGTATGATTAATCTATTGGCATAAAACAGAAACAACTTTTCCTACATGGCTTGGAAGACTTTGGTGTCAGAAGCCATGAATATCAAGAGGGACAAAAACTCAGCAAATAGGTCCCCAAAGCTGGATAAAAATGGCGTTTTGTGTTTGTTTAGAAATGAAACGATCTCATTCTGTCTTTCCTATGCTGCCTTTCCTTTGTCTGTTATTGTTTTTTATCAGCTCTATTATTTTTCTATTGCTGCATGACAAATGACGCAAACTTAGTGGTTTAAATAACACCCATTCATAAAAGATTTTGCAGTTTCCAAGGGTTGTGAATCTGGGCACAGCTTAGTTGGGTCCTTCGAGTAGGCACCCATGCGCTGCATGTAGGCACAACCAGGACTGCCCTCTCATCGGAGGCTCCAGATCATCCACCAGACTTATGTGGGTGTTGGCAGAATCCATTTCCTAGCAACTTCTTTCTTTAAGACCAGCAGGATCTTCTCTGATCTCAGGGAAGATCTAAAATCACTTGTAAAGGGCTCACCTGCTTAGTGCAGGCCCACCCAGATTAATCTTCCATTTGATTAACTCCAAACCAACTGATTAGGAATTTGAGTTACAGCTATGAAAGTCTCACCTTTACCATATAATATAACTTATCAAAGAAGCCCTCTTACCCATGTGTCCCACCCACACTCAGGGCAACGATTGTACTAGGGTCTCTGGAAACGCATTCTGCCCTGTGTTGTACTAGTCACTGTAGACAAATTAGAAAATATAGGCGAGCAGAATAAAAAATAAATGAAATAATTGCAAACACTACCACTTAGAGATAACCCCTTTGAACATGTTGATTTAGCCTTCTTCACTGTTCCTATATGAATATATTTTCAAATTTTCAAATTTCAAGTGGCACACATACTATTATTCTGTTACTTTTTTTTCACTTAATGTTTTGAAAATATCTCTCTACAGTAACACAAAATATGTTACATCTACTTTGAAAGCAAAAGTGTATTCTCTTTTATAATGTTACTCTTTGGAGGGGGTACTTTAAAAAAAAACTTTTTTTTAGCAGTTTTAGATTTATAGAAAAATTGGAACCACAGTACCAGAGTTCCCATATACCTCACTCAGGTTTCCCCTTTTATTAATTCCCCTTTTATTTATTATTCATGAGAATGGTGCATTTAATAATATATGGTACCATGTATGGTGTATATAGCTATTTATATAGGTGCATAAAATGAATGAACTTATATTGGTATATTATTATTAACTAAACTAAATACTTTATTCCCATTTTCTTTGTTTTTACTTAATGTCCTTTTTCCATTCAGTATCCCATCCAAGACACCACCTTACACGTAGTTGTCATTTCCACCTTTGGGTCCTCTTGACAGACAGCTTCTCAGATTCTTCTTGATCTTGATGACCTTGACAGCTTTGAGGAGCACCAGTCTGATATTTTGTAGCCTGGAATTTGTCTGATGTTTTCCTTTGGATTAGACTGGGGTTATATGTTTGGGGGGGGGGGGTTGGAAAAATCACAGAAGTAAACTGCCATTTTCATTCCATCATATCAAGGGTTCCTCCTATCAACATGACTTATCATTATTGATGTTGACCTTGAGCACCTGACTGGGGAGAATGTTGTCATTTTCTCCGCTGTGAAGTTAATCCTCCGCCCCTTTTACCATACTGTCCTCTTTGGAAGAAAGTCATTCATTATGAGAAGCCCACTCGCTGCAGCTGGGATCCTCCTCCTGGAGGGCAGAGTGTCTATCTACATTACTTGAAATTTGTCTGTGTGGGAGATTTGTCTCTCCTCCACTTACTTACTCAATCACACATCGGTGTGGACTCATGGCTGTGTAGTTTCTACTTTGGGTTATCATCCAACTCTCCTTTATTTTGTTGCTCAAATTGTTCCACTTTGAGCCATTGGGCGTGCTTTTGTGTGACTTCTGTTTCTCTCTGGCACATGCCCGCTGTTGTCCAATGATGTATTTGTGTCCTCTGAGCACTTCCTTACTTCCTAGCATACAAGATGCTACAGGCTCTCCTTGCATGTTTCCTGTCCTAGCTCTGGAATCAGCAGCCTACTATTTTCGACACTTGGAGCATCCCTAGTCGTTGTTGCTTCCCCCCACCCCTATTCCTAAATAGTGGATATCCATGAGAATATATAAATGAGTTTAATTATCTGCTGATTTCACATGAGTTTTAATAGGGCAGTAGCTAGAACTTAGACAAGACTAGTGAAAGGATTTAGACCAAATCCCCTTCTGTCTTGTCAGACTTAGAAAACAGTAAGAAACATGAATGTACCTAGAAGAAATCATATTAACAGAAACAAGTCAGAAAGAAAAAGACAGAAACCAAATGGCTTCACTAATATATGGGTAATAGGAAAAACCAGCAAAAGGCCAGGAGGAAAAGTCCAAACAAGCTAACAACCAAACTAAAGAATACAACTGGGGGGAGGGGGGGAAGATGGGAGGGAATGGTCAGGGAGGGAAGGTGGTGGGTGATCTCTGTGGAATACAAAGATGTGAAATATATACAACTAAACAAACAAACAAGCAAATAAATAAATGAAAACAGTTTGATTCTTTGCATAATGTTCAATATATACTTTCCATCTGAGACTGGCAATTCCAGTGCAATAAAAGCATGTTCACCAAAACCCTAATAGTGAGTTCACATTCATTTTATTTATAATGGCCCAAACTAGAACAATCCAATGCCCATCAACAGATGAATTGCAGTCTACCCAGACAAATCAGCACTGAGTTGGAGTGATATGGTGAGAGGAAGCAACTGCAAGTGAGATGTTTTTGGGGTACTGAAAAAGTTGTACATCTTGAAGGTGGTGGGTGTTTGCATGGGTATATACATTTGTCAACTCTTTGAACTGTGTCCTTAAAATGGACCTTTTTACTTGTATGTCATTGATACCTTCCAAAGATGATTAAAAGATAACAATATAACTGAATCCAGATTGCAGAAAAACCACCTGAAGGAGAGAGTATAGCAGGGAAGAATGAGGAGACCCTGGCAGGTCTCCTCAGGGAAGACAGAAGGGCCTTTTCTATCCTCCTTCCTTCCCTTGCCATTCTAATGCTGATTCTGATTTGTGCTTCTCCAAATCCTCAACTCACTGCTGGGACCCTCCAGGCTGAATCAACCAAGCATAGGCCTAGGTTTGGGGATATTGTATGATGCAGATAAAAGGCTGTTATCCAACAGCCCTGAAGCCCAGGGTACCTTGTGACATGTCTGTGAGTTGAGGTGCAGGGTAAGGACTGTAACGAGTTTGGTGGGACTCAGACAACTTCAGGACACTTCCTGACATAATTTGGCAAAAAGTAGCTGGGTATAGGGGTATGCACCTGTAATCCCAGCTAGCTGGCAGGCTGAGGCTAGGGATCACTTGAGTCCGCAGGTTCGAGACAACCCTGGGCAACAAAGTGAGACCTAGTCTCTAAAAATCATCATAATAATAATTTGGCAAAAAGTGGGATGCCTCACTGCCTGTGCAAAGGAGCAGAGGTTTACACCAAGGCAACTTAGAATGGGTTGCTGCCCTGAAATTACCTTGCTAAAGGGTGAGCCCCAAAGTGCTGGCACCACTACCAGTCACATGATACCCTAAAGAAGAGGCAGCATTTGGGGCAAGGCATAGCAGATTCAGATGACAATGGCTGGAGCAGCTCTCTGGTGGAGATTGGGGGGAAAGGGGTGTGGAATTTGGTGCCAAGGGACATGACTGGGTGCCCCTCCATCTGCTGGCAGCAGTGGTGAGTGATGACCAGGAACCTCAAGGAGGATCTCAGTGGTGTGGAAGAGCAGGACATTTGTAAAATAGTAGATCTGCTGCCAGTCAAGCAGTCTTGAGATCTGAAGTATTGAAACATGAACTGTTTATTATTTCACAGACTTTTGTGGAGGGGGCGTCAGTGACGTGGATGCTGTTTCAGTCACCAGGGATAAAGCAAAGGCAAAACAGATCCCCCTGTTATGGTGGAACTCACCTTCTATGACAATTGCTTCCTGTCATCTCACCTGGAGCTGGTGCCTTGAAGAAAGACAAGAAAGGGGGAGGGAGGGGAAAGCAACATTAGCAAGAGGATGAAGGACTTCCCTGAGGAAGTGACACTTGACCATTGAACTGGAGAGGCCTGGAACACAACGTCTTGGATCAGTCCCTAACAGGGCAACTTCTGGACTGTAGAATTTGAGCATTGTGAGACTTTAGGTAAAGATTGTTAAATCATTCTTCAAGAAGTTTTCCAGGTTGTCTTTCTAAAGAAATGTTCAGGAAATGCTTTGAGGGTCAGGTGTGTTTGTGTATGTGTGAGTGTGAGCACACACATGCACATGTGCATGTTTATGTATGTGATGGGGCTAATGTCTCCTTTTCCAAATGCCACCAAGGAAGGAACAGTTCAAGTTCATTTCCCATTCAGGTCAGACCTAAGATTTAAGAAACTAACATCCTAGAAGTTGAAACATCAGTGAAAAAGACCTGCATTTGGGTGACAGGGTGGTGGAAGCACCTTGGAGCAGACAGTGATGTGATATATGTGTGTGTATGTGTGTGTGTGTGTGTGTGTGTGTGTGTATGCAATCAAAAAAAGAAAGACCTGCATTTATATCCCAGCTCCTGCCAAACTCTGGTGCAATATTGGACAATTCTGCCTAAAGTTCTGTAAGCTTCGATTTTCCCATCTGTAAAATGGGCCTTCTAATTGTGCATAGCTCAGAGGGCTGCATGAGGATTAAACAGGACAATACCAGTGAGGTGCTTCTTCACAGATTATCCAGTACTTGGTAAGTGGCTATGATTTTTTTCCTCTGCAAAGTCAGCAGAGCTTGAGGCTCACAAACAATCCCTGACCCTGTGTGTAGCAAGGACAGTGTGCCCCCAGTGGACACAGATGTGCAGGCTGCCCCCGTGCCTGCTCCCAGCCATCAGCAGTCACTGCAGTTCAATGATTGTCCCCTAAGATCTCCTACCTGGCTAACCTACCCAGGCCTAAGGTAGCAACCTATCTATCACCTACTACGTACATGACTTTAAAAGACCCCAGCTGGGTGTATACAAGTGTATATAGTTATTTTTTTCTAATAGAGAATTTTCCACATTCCCTTAAGTGAAACCTACTAAATGGCATTAACTTCTCAAAAACAACTGACCTCTGTACTGAAGTGAGCTATGGAATGTTTCAGCCCCAAAGTAGATTTATGGGTATGTATATCTGCAGAACCACTAGTGATTCGGATCAGGATGCAAGCGGAATCACCATGAGCCTGCCACACTCGGCTGAAAAGGGGGCCAGTTTTCACCTTTCGCCTGCTATCTTTTTTAAAAAGCCAAAATGAGAATGCAGCCATTACTTGGGAACTCAATCCGAGACCCCACTCCGCCTCTGCTCTCCTCGCATACTTAATGTAGTACACACTGACTTCTCACACCTGCTCTCGTCTCTAACCAAGGTCCCTGGACTCTGCTCACACCTCTGCTGTTCTTTAAACTTCACACTGGAAATTGTGCAGTTCTTCATGCTCCTGCCCGCCCCTCCCCACCTGGGGGCGAGGTGTCTACAGAGAAAAGGCTGATGGAAAGCCCATCGGAGTTGTAGATGGGCATACCAGCTCCCAAGTGCTGATCTGTGAACCAAAATTTCACCCATTCCTAGTGAGATAAATAAGAACATGGACAGGCTGCTGTAAAACTCAATGTATCCCAATTTTCACTGTAAAGTGATAATACTCTTAAGTTTGGTTTTCAAATATTTTATGAAATTGGGTGAAAAGGAATGAAGGTCAGTTGTGGTTTTTCTTTAATACTGTTCTTACTTGGCAAAATTAAAAGTTGGCAAAATTAAAAGTTGGCAAATTTAAGTCATCAAAATGGAGCATGAGATTTTCCTAGTTTGCAAATTCCAAAAGCCTGGGAATCACTCAGTAAAGGAGCCAAGTGTGGGAGCTGGAGGAGTCTATGACCTGGGCATTTGCTGGGGTTCTGCTCATCCCCTCCAGGAGGCACCAGAGTAGGTGTCTAGAGGTTCAGGAGTTATGCAAGATCCTTCAGTTGGGAGAGGGAGGAGAAAGGCTGGCTCTGACCCAGGCTGCTCAACCCAGAGTCCTCGCCCCCACACCCCACTATGTCTAGTCCTGATCCCTACAAACAATGGGAGATTCAGAAAAGTATCTAAAATTGAAACAAGTGTAGAGTCTTATTCAGAAGCCACCAGTGAAATGATAAATAATAACCAACCCTTCCATAAGAAAAAACAAAGCAAAGGAATAGACAAAACCAAACCCAAACAAGCCCCAGAAATCTTTCTGACCACCCACCCCTGGCTTGTGGGGCTGGGAAGCAGAGAGTAGAGGAGGCTCAATGGAGGATAATCCGGGCTTTCGGGTGGGTGTGGGGTGGTAACATATATCTGTAGAGGTATGAACCTAGACCTCTCAAACATCCACGGTGTTGTAAATCAATTTGATCTCAATAAACATAAAAAGAAAAGATCCCTCCTATGTGTGTGTGTGTGTGTGTGTGTGAGAGAGAGAGAGAGAGAGAGAGAGAGAGAGAGAGAGAGAGAGAGAAATATGCTATTCCATGGTGGATGCACTTTCAATAAACACGATGGCTGAAATTATGAAAGTGTTAAGTGACGAACCACCAGGGATAGCGGGTTTAGGATTCACGCTGCGGCTGGCAGGGGTGGGTCCCAAAGACACTGACTGGCGGATGGGGCTCAGTGTCCCCAGAACGGGAACTGGACACGGCAGTGGCTGCCTGGTTACAGACAAAATGCAGAGAAAGTGACAGTTTACGGAAAAACAAGAGTGATTAAGGGAGGGAAGAATCCATGAGTAAAGATGAAGAAATAATTACGCTCAGCTTGGCTAACTCATAAATCAAGGACGATCATTCCATCTACAAACACCAGCAAGGTGAAAGGAATCAAGGAGAAAGATGGGCTATTAATGTGCATTTAAAAGTGAAACAATGGCTGGAATTAAGAGCTAAAAGCTGAAAGTCAGGGACAAGCGGACTCACGGTGAAAAATCACTTCCCGGGGGAAGCGGCCAGAACCCCAGGGGGCAGGCGGGGGTGGGGTGCGGGGGGAGGGGTGCGGGGGTGGGGAGGGGTGAAGGCACCGACCAGATCCCATCCCACGTCAGGAAAGCTAGCAGCCCGGCTCTGGGCCCGACGAGAGTGAGACGTGACCCGAGTCTTTTCCCCGCCTCCTCTCGCTGCTTCCACACCTCGCTCTCTCCCGCCTCCCCTTCCCCCCAGGAAGACAGGATGGCAATTTGAGGAGGAAAACCGTGTCAACAAATATCACAAGGTGTCATAACAGAAGCCCGGCTGGGTTTGATTCCGGGCCGCGGAGGAGGAGGACTAATTATCCCCCCAGAAGCCCGGCCCCGCGGCAGAAGGATCCTGGGGACCCAGCAGCCCCTCATAACCTCTCCCTGGAGCCCCGCGGGGGATCGGGTGACCCAGGCGTATTTATTCAAAACCAGCTGTCACGGGATTAACTGCCGGCACGCAAGGGCTTCCCCAGCACTGCAGGCAGGGGAAGGGGGGATATGCTGGGGTTGTGGCCTTTCAGACACCCCGGCGTCATCTTCTGGCTGTGCGTGTTTTAGGAGCCCCAGAAAATGCCTTCGAGGTGCCCTGGGTCCTGTGACCCAGAAGAGGCTAGGAGAGCAGGGTGTCTGTCCGCTTTCAGATGGGATCAAACCGTTTGCCTCAGTCTGTACAAAATGGGTTTCTGTTCTCACCTGCCGTGGAGGAAAACGGGACAGGTGGGAAGAGAGGTCAAAGGTTCAACCGTGGGCTTAGGAACGGCCTAGGATTTAGAAAGGGATTTGAAGAACACAGGTGAATGGAAACCCTTTCTGCACCAAACACCCAGGAAAAAAAAACAAGAAGCAACAGAGAGATGGAAAAACATAAAAAACCTGGTGGAGCTTGTGTTATAAGCCCTGGGGGACCTCATTCCAAGTTTCATACATTGTTGTGCATAGGATTGGTGCCTGGCAAAGGTTTGTGGTTGACAGGGCGATGAAATCAACAGGAGAACAAGGGAGGAATAGAAAGCTGGTAGGCAGGGGAGGGCCAAGGCTAGCAAGGAGCTAAATAAAACACATGGCTTATAATTTATAAGCTTATAAATTATAAGCTTATTGAGGGCAGGGAATGGGTCTACAAAATTCATAGAATTTTCTCCCCATGGAGCTCCAGGCATTTAAAGGATAAATGACACCAGCTAAGAAGTCAAATCTTTTGAAATAGTGACAATCCCCGTGAGGTGTGTTTCAGTTCTTTTTCAATTTCTCTCCTCCGTCTCTTAGTGATTTTTCTCTTTCCCTCATAAAACAGGCAGTCCAAGTTTTGAGTCTGACATGCTTCTCAGAATGGCCTGTTGGCTTTAAATAAGGGGAAGAAATGTAATACCCTAGGTCTCAAGCATTTCAGGCAGCCATTGATTATGTGGGTGAAGAGGTCTGACCAGGGAGTGGATGAATACCTCTGGGACCTTCAATTCAGGGGCCATCCTGCCACGCCAGCACCTTGCCATGCTGGCATTCATTCACCAAACCAGTAGTCATGGAGCAGAGCTTGTGGGTAGGGCCCAGTGCTGGCTTTTGGGGGGAGAAACAAGACAATACAGACACTGGAAATAGAGCCTTCTGGGCAGGAAGAGTGTAGTCTTCTTTTTTTGTTTTCTACTCTTCAGTATCTACCCCTTGGAAGGACATTCAAGCTGCCACAAGTCATTTACTAGTTAGTATAAATGAATATTCAGAAATGAAGTGAGAGTAAGGGTTGAAAGAGGTGGGGTAAGAGGGCATAGATTCACTGACTGAGGGTACATGGTTCCATGAGGAAGAAAAGGCCTTACAAGCAGGATAGAGGAACCCACAACAAATCATAGAGTTTCACCAAGTACACACACACACACACACACACACACATACACACACACATGATGAAACTTACACAACACCATAGTGGAAGCAAGGATAAAAGATGTAAACCCAAGCTCTCATTTATCGTGTCCATGTGAGCACAAGAGGCAGAAAAGCGTGAAGAGATATCTCTAAAACAACATGGCAATTGTTGCTATTATGTAAAAGAAAGATATAGAAAATCTTTAAGTGAATTGTGGATTAGAAAATGTATTTGTTTCCATTTTAAATATTCTGATTTTGACAACTGTGCTATAGCTCTGTAAGAGAATGTGCTAGTCTTAGGAAATGTATACATGAGAGTATTTCAGGGTTTTAAAAACATGTTCCTTTTTTCTTTTAAAAAGAAACAGACAACATCTGTAGAGCACAGAAGGTGAAAACCTGACCTCAAGGGATAAGGAAAGGGCGAAAGAAAGAGAGGCTTCATCAAGGATTTGAAGTTTGAGGACAAGGTGGAAAACAGAGGTGCTCGTGACTAGAAGGGGCTGGGAAGATGTCCATGGCGCCAACAGTGGTGTGGCTAGCTAATGATCAGGACTCGCCCTGAAACACGGGAAAAACAGGCCTACTCACTATTTCACTAGTGGGGAAGGATATGGATGAAAACACAGAGACTTGAGACTGTAAAGGGACTGTGGGCTAATGGAGGGGCTGCTTTTGACTGTGGCAAAGCAAAAGAAACTCCTCAGTACACACAATTCTTCTTTGCAAGGCAACCACTATCTGTCTTGTGAGACAGAGCGCACATATGTCATGCATGCAAAAAATGACTCGAAACCATTTTGAAATAATTTAAAAAATCAGCATCAACTAAGCCAAGAAGAGTTCAGCATCGGATTGAGCAGTTTCTGGGTATTGACCAGAAGGACACAAAAACACTAATTCAAAGCAAAATGTGCACCTCCATGTTCATCGCAGCATTATTCACATAGCCAAGTGTAGGAAATCACCTATGCACCCATCAACAGGTAACAAGCTAAAGAAGATGTGGTATATGAACACAGTGGAACACTGTTAGCTTTTTATTTTTTTTTAAAGATGAAATTCTGCCATTGTAACAACATGGATGAAACTGGAAGTGAACATGCTAAGTGAGATCAGTCTGATGGAGAAAGATATACCCCATACAATTTCACTCCTGTGTGGAAAATAAAGAAACAAAACAAAACACAAAACAGACTTTTCACTATAAGAACAAACCAGTGGTTATCAGATGGGAAGGGGAGATATGGTGGGTGAATTGGGTAAAGGGGTCAATAATATGGCAAAGGGTAGAAATTAGACTTTTAGTAGCAAACAATATAGAATGCACAAATGTTGGTCTATAATGCAATATACCTGAAAACTATGTGATGCTATTGTAATCACTATGATTCTTTCTTTCTTTCTTTTTTTGAGCCTAGGTCTCACTATGTTGCCCAGGGAACCGCGGACTCATGCTGCCCAGGGTACCACAAACTCAAGCGATCCCTAACCTCAGCCTCCCAGGTAGCTGGGATTTCAGACACGCACCACCATGCCCAGCTATTTTTTTGGGACTAGGTCTTGCTATGTTGCCCCAGGCGGGTCTCGAACCTGCGGATTCAAGCAATTCCCGGTCCTGTTCTCCCTCCATAGGCTGGGATTAAAGGCACGTGCCACTGCACCTGGCCTGTAATCACTATGATTTCAATAAGATGTTTAAAAATTAATAAAATGAAAACTGGGTTAGATAAACTCAGTTCCACAAAATGCCTGACCAACAGTTCTGCACGGGCTTTATGCTAAACCCTAGGATGGAGAGATAGAGAAGGTCCTCAACTGAGGAAGTCTGTCCCTAGCAGGGAACTTCTCTATTGCCAGCAGCTGGGAGTTGGATTCCCAAACCCAGATATCAGAACTGTATGGCACAGAACCACCACCATGTGACAGATGCCAGAAAGGACCCTGGAGAAGCGCACCACGTATTTGCCCTCCAACAAGTTCCCGACGTGCTCGGCCTGACTGTCTGCCTCAGTTACTACTGGAGATCCAAGCAGCCTCCTCTGTTGCTGTCCAGGAGTACAAGTCCGCAGGAGAAAAAGAACACAGTTCCAGAAAAAGAAAAAAACCAGTGGGCCAAACAGGGACCAAAGGCTTGCAGCGAGAGGAGTTAGAGTGACCTAAGGGAGGAAGGGGTAAAGGAGAGGGGGTTAGGTGGGGAATAAGGGGTACAATACAACTATACAAATGTGACCAATATTGTATGAAAATTACAAAATAAAAAAAAATAGCTTCCATAAAACAAACAAACAAAAAAAGATAGTGTCCCTGCACAGGGTAGATCTGCCCACAAGGTAGATGGCAGGCTGGTAATCAAGAAGAGTTTCTTAGACAAAGTGAGTTTAGAGTGAGAGAAAAGAAATGTGTATTGACAGCAGTGAGAGCACAGGGGCTCGGCTTCTTAGTCTGACCACGGACCTCAAGAGCTGTATTTAGCATCTGCACTGGTTGGTACACAGTTATCAGTGGAGCAATGTTAGGAGGTAGAGCCTGGATGAAAAGGTCACTGGGTGGTGAAAGGAGCCTTCTAAATTGGAGATGACTGCCCCGTGCTTAGCCATAGTGACACATCTGCTGGAGAAAGGTAAAGAAATTGATCAAGAAAATTAGAGGACAATCTCATCCACTCACATGGATACAGAAATTGTAGAAATGGAATTCAGTAGTGTATAAAAAGATGCGACTTCATGCTCCAGTTGGGTTAGACTAAAAATGCAAGAGTGATTTAACATTAGGAGAACTGTTCATATAATCTACCACATTAAAAAAACAAAGGAGAAACCCTTTGTCAAGGTAATAAAAAATGTGATTATCCAAATAATTGTAGAAAATGGCATTTGCTAAAGTCTACCACCAATTCATAATGAACTTTATACCCAATAAAGAGGCTTTATTACATTATTAAAACAAATATCATTTTTCAAGGTAAAATGCTAGAAACACCAGTTTTTAAATCAGGAACAAGACAAAAATATCAACATCAGCTCTCCTACTTTGGACTTGATGTTGTATCCAGTGTGATAAGGAAAGAAAAGAAATGAAATGTAGAAGCTTGGGAAAGAATGAAACAAGACTGACATAATTACATATCAGTCATATCCAATGTATAAATATGTACATGTAATTATTTTTTTGGTTTTTTTTTTTTTTGGTTATTTGGTTTTTTTAGAGACTAGGTCTCGTTATGTTGCCCAGGGTAGTCCTGAACCCATGGACTCAAGTGATCCCTAGCCTCAGCCTCCCAAGACTGGAATTACAGGCGTGCACCACCACACCTGGCTATTTTTTGAGATTAGGCCTTGCTATGTTGCCCGGGGTAGTCTCGAACCAGAAAACTCAAGTGATTCCTAGCCTCAGCCTCCCAAGGCTGGGATTAAAGGCACGTGCCATCACACCTGGCCATATATCAATATATAATTATTTACTTAGAAAACACAGAAGATTTTATGGATAAATTGTTGGTATTAATTTTTAAAGTTTAGCAAGATGGGTGGATAATTGAAATTGCATTTCTATACCCCCCCCATAAACAGAAAGTCTAATTTTAAAAGACACTATCAAAAAGTAGCAACAAAAATTAAAGACACTAGTGACAAAAAATACTTAGTAATAAACATGATATAAGATATGAAAGACCCTTATTTAAAAATATCTTTTTTAAGAGACTTTTTACTTAAGCCTTATATAAAAGACTAGGTATGTTTGTGGATAAAATGTCATAATATGAAAATGATATCAATTCTCTTTATTGATCTGTAGAGTCATCTGAACTCAAGTATTATTTCCAGAGGAGTTTTCAAGTAACTTGAAAAGGTAATTCAAAAATTTATATGAAAGCATTGGCTAGAATCCTAAGGGTAACCAAGATACTCCTGAAATGAAAAAAATCAAGGTGGAATAAACTTTTCTACTATTATATAAAGCCTCATAAATATGCATATATAACCATATACATTAAATCATAAAGCCTAGTAAGTAATATAATGGATACAGGGACAAATTGGCCAGTAGAGTTGAACATCATGCCACAAAGCAAACTTAGACATGTATGGAAAATTTGACCGAGGGGGCTTAACAGATCACCATAGAAAGGATAAATAGTCAAGTAAATGGTGCGCACAATCCGTTATTCACATGGGGCTGAAAAAAGATGAATCCCTATCTCACACCCTATCCAAAATCGAGTTCCTGTGTGAATTAAAAGCAAAATGTCATACTTGAAAATTTTTAGACAAAAATATAGAATTTCTTTATGATATCAGGGGAGAGGATTTCTTATTAAAGGCATAAAATGTGCTAATATTTTCAAGTATAATAAAAATAAAAACTTCTTTCATCCAAATACATCTTAAAGAAAGTGAGAAGGCCAGCTACAGGGTGGGAGAGGATGTCTGGTGGGCATATAACTGACAGATGACTCTATAAGAAACTTTTCCTACAACTGTTTGCATGCTCATTTCCTAGTCTCTTTCAGAATCTATGCTCAAATGTCATGTTTTTAATAAAACCTTCCCTGACCGCTGTTTAAAAATTTGCAAGCTCACCACCACTCCCTGCCTTGCCTGTTGCCCTTCCTGCCTCATTTTTAGCCACAACACTTATCATTACCATACATACTATATATGGAACTAAATAATTCAATTGCCTGTTTCCCCCTCCTCCCCAGAGGACTAGAAACTCTAAAATGAGACCAGGAATTGTGGTCTCTGGTCTATTTTGTTGACTGCCACAGTCCCGGGATATAGAAGAGTGCCTGGTACCAATAGGTGTTCAATAAATATTTGTCAACGAAACATACTCCTACCGATCAATAATAAAAATACCAACAACCCAGTCGAAAAGTGAGCAAAAGAAGACTCAAACAGGCACTTCAAAGAAGAGAAGGAAAAAAAAAACAGAGCTGGTCAATAAACACATAAAAAGATGCTTGAATTTATTAAAGCATCAGGGAAATGCAAATTCAGACCAAAACGAGATACTATCTTACACCCACAAGATTGGCAAACATTAAGAGTTCTGGCGATACTAAATTTTGGCAAGGATGAAGAACACAGGAAACTGCTGGTGGGAGTGTAAATTGTTTCCCTCTTTAGAAAACAATTTGGGATTAGGTGCACATGTGCCTTGCCTGAATGTCAGCTTATCTGTCCTTAGCTTTACACCCTGGAATAATGCCACTCAAAATGTGGCCCGCAGACAGGTGCCAGATGTAATGCTTTGTATCTGAATGACCTGCTACAAGCTACCATGAGTAAGTACAACAATTTAAAGGAAGCATTTAGAACAATTTTACAGCAACTCAACACTGCCACCCTATATTTATTGTTATTTTTAGACCATTTTTTTTATCATGGTCTAAAAAATATATAACATTAAAAAAATGACCATTTTAACGATTTTAAATATGTAGTTCAGTGGAATTAAGGACATCCATATTGTTTTTTAATTTTTTAAATTTTAATTATTTAATTTTATCATTATTTTCTAACAACTTTGGTCATGTTTGTATAGCTGTTGACCTCCTTATGTATGGCCCACCATCCTCCCCCCTATAACTCCATCCTCCCTCTGGTCATTCCCACTCCCCTCTCCCTGTAAGTCCTTGATTGATGTTTGGCCCATTAGTCTCTTACTTTTCTGGTACAATGTCTTTTCCCTCGGTGAGCCTGTGCTCCTGGGACTTGACAGACCATGCTGCTTAAATTTGGGTAACTTTGAGATCTGTAGCCAGCCCACGCTTGTCAGGAGCCTCTTGTAGGGTAGGTGTGTGGCATTGCTCTCCAGGCAAGGAAAATCATATTGTTGTACAACTCTCACTGTCACCCCACACTAGAATGTTGTTCATCTTCCCAAACTGAAACTTCACACCCATTAAATAACAATTCTCCTGGCACGGTCAGCCCCTGGCAACCATTCTCTGTCTATCTCTATAAATTTGACTACTCTAGGTACCTAAGATGAGTGGAATCAGAGTACTTCATCCTTTTGTGACCAATTAATTTCACTTAACATAATGTCTTCAGGGTTCATCCATGCTGCAGCATGTGTCATAACTTCCTTCCTTTTCACAGCTAAATAATATTCCACGGAGTAGACAGATCACACTTTATCTGTACATCCATGGAGATTTGGGTTGTTTCCACCTTTTATCTCTTGTGAGTATTTGCCACACTATGTTTACTGAAATAAAATTTAGGTCTGTTGAATATAGTAGTTAAGAAGTGTTTTATTTGGGATGTCTCTTAGATTTTAAAATGTCATTTTCCGAGTAATTCATGTGTATGCTATTTCACAAAAAGTATCAGTCTATAACAGATTGGAAAAATCTTGAAATTCACCCACAGAGAGTTCAAGCACACGGAGGAGCCAGGGCTTCCAAACTTTTCTAAAAGCCACAGTAAGAAAAACTGCTCACATCCAGGACACATGGTCATAACTGAAATGAAAGTTTCACAAAGCAATACTTAACCACTTCTACATGAAATGCACTACGGTAGTGGTTACTCTGGTTCCTTTGTTAAGAAATCCTGGTTGAATCTATTATTGACTTCACAGCCCACTAAAGACCACGAGTCCCAGTTGGAAGGCCAGCATTCTTAAGAAATTCTTGCATGTGTGTGTCAGGAGTTAAGTAAAAGCATATTTTCAACAGCATTATTCCTATCAGCAAAAAATTTTAAAAAAAGAAGGGGGAAGATAGTCCAACATCTATCAATTGGAAGCTAAACAAGTAAATTGTGATATATTTACCTAATAGAATATTATAGGGGTAGAATCAATGTTTATTGAATGAATTAATAAATAGCTGTGAAAATGAAGTATTGCTACCTAGAGCGAGTTGGATGAATCTTAGAAATACAATGGGGAGTGGACAAAGCAAAGCACAGTTGATTCTATACTGAACAAAACCATTTTCAAAAAGCTAAAAAAAAAAAAAGACTAAATACTATAATGTTTAGGGACACATGCAATAAAACTATCCCAAATAGCAAGGAAACAATAAACATAAAAATTAAGACAGTAGTGATCTCTGGGGAGGGGGGTGGGTAAGTAGTGATCTCTGGGGAGAGGGAGTGGGATTGGGGAGGAGTTTACAGGTAGTTGGCAGAATTGGAAATGTTATTAAGTTGTGCCATTTACAAATGTTCATTTTATTAGTATGCTTTATACTTAGATATACATGCATATATTCCTTTATCTATGAGACATTTTTTTAAAGACAGAAATGAAGTTGAAATTGGAGAACTGAGAATTCTAACCACATTGAGCAAGCTGCCTAACTCTTCCATTGATATATCAAAATATCAATAAAATCGGGCCCCCTGAGCTTATTCCAAGACTGTGAGAAAATAGCTGATAAGCATTGGAGGGTCAGGTTGAAAAGAAGAGTATCAAGAGAAGGTGTTAAGTCAGCAAGCAGTTACACCTTTCTGATGTAATTGCTCCAGTTTCCTCCTTATTACCCATCTAGCAAACCCCCACCCCAACTCCTCCCAACAGTCACAGAATCCTCTTCTGCATCCTCAAATGTTGGTTACTCTTAGAGTTCTGAGCTGGGGTGCTTCCCACAGAAGCAATAGAAGACTTTAAGCCCCCAAGGGCAGGGGTCAGGTTTTATCCACCTCCATAGTTCTCACCTGAAGCTGACACCTGACCAGGTGGTGGGCAATTGCTTCCTTATATGTGAATGAAGCACTTGGAAAGAATAAGTGACTGATGTAACTAAGCTAAGGAGGCAGTACTATCTCGAGGCTGTACTATCTCAGTCTGGCTGATGGATGACAGTATTTCAGGCTATCCTGGCTCAGGATCTAACCTGAAACAAAGTGATGGGTGTGGCTTCCCAAAGGGTATTTATGAATTGAAGTTCCCAGGGAAAAAGTCAGATGAGGTCAGTGGATAAAAGCAGGGAAGTAGATGGTTTTAAAATAAAAAGGAAAAATCTTCAGAATTTTATTTATTAAATTTATTTTTATTCTTTAAATTACAACCATGGTAAATGGCTTTTAGGAGACCTCCTCCTCCCTCTAACACCCCCTCCTTTTACTCAGACCCCTCTCTCCTTGTTTGTTAATCTGTGTTAAGTCCATTAGTCTCTTTTTTCCCCCATGGCAGTGTTCTTTCACTGGGTGAAGGACTGTGTTCTTGGGACAAGGTGAACCACGCTGAAAATCTAAAATGCTGGGAATTTTAAAGGCATAATTGGACATATCTTTTTGATCCTCATTTTAATTTTTATCCTGGTTAATCACAACATGTTAAGAGCACAGTGCAATGGCATTAGCACAGACTGTGCGGGTCCTGTCTGGGTTTGGATCCTGATTCCTCCACTTACTGGGCAGACTTGGGCAAATTTCTCAAATTCTCTGTGCCTCAGTTTCCTGATGCATAAAATGGAGATAGTCACAGAGTAGAGCGTGTAGCACACAAGTCCCACATCCACGTTGATAAAAAATCTCCTAAGCTAGATTGACAAACACACCTGTGAGCCTACACACCCTCCGGCACCCCATGTCTCATTGTCACCTGGGTGCTCAGACTTTCATGGTGTGAGAAAACAATTTCTGGGGTCTTTTCCATGGAAAGCCTTTCAGAGCTATCATTTGTATGGTTCTTTGCTCTCAGATCCTTTGCTTAGCACCCACGAAGCCCTGTCATCCTTGTTGGAATCTTCTGAGACAATAGTCTTTATGTGTGTGAACTCACAAAGCTCTTCCTACACAAGTCATAGGTATCCCACCATTCTTTCTTTTGCATTTCCACCATCTCTGCTTCCTCGACCCTCTTGGACTACTGCAACAGTCTCCTAACGGATTTCCCTGCCTCCCATCTCTCTCTCTCTCTCTCTCTCTCTCTCTCTCTCTCTCTCTCTCTCTCTCTCTCTCTGCAGCTTCAGCCTTGTACATCTAGCTCGACCTCTACAGTCGACCTTAGCCGCGCCCTGCCACTTTATCTCTTTACTTGTCTTTACAAACTTTTTTTTTTTTTGCAGCCAAATCAGTCAGTGCATTGCCCCCACACTGGTCATATTTACACCCACCCACACAACACCATTTCCTCCGCTCCTAAGCCTGGAATGCTCTCGTGTCTTCCAGATCTGGGGAAAAGACTCAGAAGTGAGAGAAGGGCACCAAGATGGAGATTGGGGAAAATCACAAGCCGACTTTGCATTTCTAACTCGTTCCTTGACTTGGCCATAATCCCAGGAACGGGGAAAGGATTCCCTCCTCCTCCTTCCAGAGAAGCATTAGAGCATGATGGTTAAGAGCATGGGCTCTGGCTCTGTTACTTCCTGGCTGAGCAAGCTACTTACTTCTCTGTGCCTCCGTTTTACTCCTCCGTAAAAGGGGGAGGGTGGTAATAGTACCCTCTGGAGGGGATGCACTATGTGCCACCCCCACCCCCTCCCAGACAAAGGAGTGCTGGCTGCTGACTGCTCTCCTGAGTGCCTGCCAGGAGATGCCCTCGACCAAAGGAAGTGGCACTGCCCAAGATTATGCCTCCTCCTGGGCAACCTGTATCCAGTAATGGGTCAATAGTGGGTACAACGCCTGTTCTCCTGGCTGTGGATAATTCTAAAGGGCCACAGCACCTTTTGATCTCCCCATAAAACATACCAGGACCTTTTCAGTGACCACATCAGAGCCTCACTCTTCTTTCTGCCCAATCTGGCTTCTTTTCCTACCCCTCACAGGTGTTGTTCCCGAAACCACTCCTCAAAAAATTGCTACTTGCCACTTTCTGCTTCAGGGTCTGTTTCCCGGGAAACCTGACCTAGAACAGTTGGTCAGTCTAAGAAAGCAGCCTCAAAAATGGACTTTTTGGAGCAATATCCCTGGCTGTCTGGTTGGTACTGAGGAAACCTTGACTAGTGGGAGCTGGAACACTGAGACCCTCTGGCATGAGTTTGGGGTACAAGAGCTAAAACTGATGGTGAACTGAGTTGGGACACAGGTTAACATATTGGGGTGAAGTATTTGAGAGGTTCTAGTCAGTACAATTTGTGGAGACTAGAATGAGAGAGCCGTGGCTGGGAGATGGCAGGAGGATTGATTCACTGGAGAAAGACAATGAAAGGTCCAGAATGATAAATGACCAGTATAAAGCAAAGTGTAAAAGCTTGAGGGTATCTTCGGCCGCATATAAAGAGACTCTCATCTCCTACGCTGAAGGGCAGAGAAAACTAAGGATCAGCCCAAGAACTTAATTATAAGAGGAACAGGACTCCAGAGAAGATTGAATTCTCAACTCCAGCAGATCTACTAATCCAAGGTCAGGGGCCTGATTGCAAAGAATGGGAGACTGAAACACTCAAGAGGTTGCAGTCAAGATATCGGTCAGGATTGTGGTCATCTCAAGGTTCAGCTAAGACTGAAGAAGCAGCTTCCAAGTTTGCTGTCATGGCTTTTTGAAGGCCTTAGAAGTTTTGTCTCCAAGTTCATTGCTGCGATGATGAGACTTTGCCACCTCTCCATGTGTCCTGAGTGTACAAACAATGTAGCAATTGGTGGAGAGGAGGGAGGAAAAGTGAGAGGGAAAAAGAGAGAGACTCCCCCAAGCTGAGTCAGTCTTTTTGTACCCAACCTTGCAAGTGCCATCCCATTCATCTGCCATTTTCTACTCATTAGAAGTACACCACCAACCTGACCACGGTGACGCGTGGTTTTAATCCCAAGCCTAGGACAAGAGGCTGAGACTGGGAAGCACTGAGTCCGCGGGTTTGAGACCCACCCAGGGCAAAAGAGCGAGACCTAGTCTCAAAAAAATAGAGACTAGGGCGTGGTGGTGTGCACCTGTAATCCCAGCTATTTGGGAGGTTGAGGCTGGGGATCGCTTGAGTCTGGGATACACTGGGCAACATAGTGAGATCTAACCTCAAAAAAAAAAAAAAAAAAAAGAGAAGCAACCACCAGATCTAGAGAACACTCTAGATCTTCTCTAGGAGAAGATCATTTGTTCTCTAGGAAAGGTAATCCTGTAACCTGTCTATCATAGCCTGATGGGCCTTTATGGTCTGGAGACAGCAAGAGACTGTGACAAGAGACTAGAAGGCAAAGAGAGGAGTTGTCATCCTGACTAGAGTAAGTGATGTCCCTCATCAGAAGGAGGTAAGACTGCTGTTACAGGATGGGAGGAAGTAAAAATATATTAGACAGTAGATGATCCACCGAGTCATCTCATTAAACTCTCTGGCTGATATTGACAGCAAATGGACAAATGCAGTAGTTACAGTCTGAGGTCAAGCAGAAGTCATGAAAATGAGAATTTAGAATGCACAGAGGAGGCAGCAGTGAGTATAAGCAGTAGCAGCCTGGAGAGTTGGGGCAGCTGTTTGTTCTACTACCTCCCTCTTTTAAGTTTCCCCAGAAAAGTATCTTGGAGCAGCCTCCATGTGAGTCAGATTTATTATATATTAAGCATATGGCTTGGAGCACAAGGGGTGGGCTATAGTGGATGCTGTGGTGTACTGCACACATGCCCCTTCTTCCCTTCAGAACTGAGGTTTTCATTTCCCCCAATTTCCAGAGTACTGGTGGCAAGTAACCCACTACTACAATCATTACTACAAGCATTGGAAGTAAAAGCAAACAGTTTTGCCAAAATTTATGCTCTCTCCCTAGGGGCAGTTTGCATCCTGCATCCAATGATTCACTAATGAGTAGGTGACAGAGTTGCATCTCCTTGCTTTGAGACAACCCTAAAGGTCTATTTTAACTCCAGACATCAATAGTGTTTTATGGCTACTTAAATGTCTGGTAAAAAATTCTGAGAATATTTGAAATCACTTATCTAATTGCCTGTTATATTGGCAACCCCCAAAGAATCAAGTCTTCAGGCAGTTCCCTGGTAACTCTTCAGTGGAGTGTCACACTGGTTCTATAGTTTTCCAGAACCTTGGACAAAAGCAAGTGACATAAGAAGAGACTTAACAAGTGCTTGTACCCTAGGGTCTGTCCTTTTGGGATGTCCACTTGGAATCCAGCAGCCACGTAGGAAGAAAAGTCCAAGCTATGTTGCTGGAGAGAGACCGTATGGAGAGGAACGAGGCCCCATGTGGAGATACAAGGTGCCCCAGTCAAGTTGTCTACTAAATGTGGCACACAAGGGCCCCCAGCCAAAAACATGTGGGACAGAAAGAAAGATGCCATCCAGCCACTGAGTCAGAAGAAATAAGTCACTTTTCCCCCCTTGGGTCATTAGGCTTTGGCCTGGTTGTATACCTATGGCATAGCATTAGGTAATGTATACACTGAAGCTGCCTACACCAAACAGAGGAGGTCTCTTAGCCACTGGGTCAACGAATCCAGAAGACTGAGAGAACATAAGCAGAGGAAAAAGAGAAAGCGTGTCCTCTTTCTCAGCCAGGGTGGGCTTATCCATTAATATTTCAAGATGCTAAAATCAGTGAATCAAAATGTTACTGTGGTCAGTGACCATCACAGTGGGAAGTCACCCATGGCTAACATGTGGCCTAAATGCCAACCTTCTCATTCCAGGCCCATGGAAGAAACCACCAAATGAAAACAGAATTCTTTCTTAAAGACCTTAGCCTCCAACTCAGCATAGTCCTGCTGGCAGTCACTAACCAATTAACTAGAGTTGGCACTAGGATATGAACCCTACCTGCATGTCCAACTTCTTCCATGATTTGTCTGATAAATGACCCCAGGACCTGAGAGATTTCTATGCATAATCCATCCCAGATTTGGAAAGCAGTCACATGAGGAGTTAACCCCAGGACTCCTGAAGAGCTTTAGAACTGGTCAAATCTGAGCGCCAGGTCAGACTCTGCCACTTTTTAGCTAAGTGGTTTGGCTCAGATGAGTCATTTAACCTCACACCAACCTCCTTATCTGTAAATGGTGACAATATTCTCTCTCACATGGAAGACTATGGGTGCCTTGATGGTGGCTGTGGTGTGCAGGGCTTGAGTCTATACTTCCAAGTCATATACAATGTTGTAAACAATGTTACCTCAAAAAAAATTGCACCTCATAAAATTGCTTTGAGAATAAACTGCACTCTTAGCTAGTGCAAGAAAATGTGGACCACTATGCCTGGCACCAAGGGGTCTCCCAAAGTACACTGACCCCCCCCCCCCAAATAGCAAGGAGTGTCTGGAAGGGAGAATTCAGGGCTTTAAACCTAACCCATTTGAATAAGCAAAGGGAAACAAACAGACTTTCCTCACAGTAGAGAAAGTGGGAAACAAGGAAACCACCTCAGAGGGTAGAATAGGGAGGGGGAGCAGTTCCTGGGAGAAAAGTACCCTCTCTCTGTCCTTGGCAGCAACAAATTACCCCTGAGTCTACCAGTGCCACTCCTTCCATCCCAATTGTCAAAAAATGTTGCCTTTTAGCCAAAATAAGAGAGCATGACATTAAACCTTTGCTCTTCATAAGACTTTCTCAGCAAAGCAAAAGTTATTTCCCAAGTTTGGGTTTCATTCTTCCTTCCTTGCAGTTCTCTTAAGACACTCTAAGCCACCATGTTCTCTCCTCCCCAAGGACTTGAGGAGCCTTCACAAAGTCCCATTCCATTCACATCTTCTTCAACCCATCCCTTTGTCTACTTTATATAAGGGTCTATCCTAATAGACCCTATCCTATACCCTATCCTATAGGCCCTACCCCTAAGCCAGGCTGTGAAGGCTTCTCAGCTTCCCAGCTGAGAAGGCAGCAGACCAACACATACTGGCCACTGACCAAGGAGCAACGCCACACCCTTAGTCACCCCAGTTTTGCAAGGAAGGCCAGGCTTCCCATGTTTCTTCCCTACTCAAAGCAGGCTTCTTTGGTTGCAAGCAACAGAAACAAACTTGAGCAATTTAAGCAAGAGAATGTTTTGAGAAGGCAGTGCCAGTTCAGAAAATCAAAAGAATGCTGAGAATGAGGCTGGAAGAAATGGAAACAGTGATAGCCAAGACATCCTGTAATAGGAGCTAATCAACCATCTTGTTAGGATATTGCTTCTTACATAGCCTTATTTTTACCTTTCTGCTTAAGCCATTCTGCTTAAGAGCCCAAGTCCTCAAATCTGATTAGCTCAGCTTGACTGCAATACCCCCTCCTTTGCCACATTGACCAACAAATGAAGACCACAACCATTGTGGCAGGGGTAATTGTGCAAAACTGAAAATAGGGCCCTTATCAAAAGAAAGGAAAATGCTCTTGGCCACCCCAAAACTACACAGGTCTCAAATACCCTCAGTCTCTCCCCACTTAGACAATTCATTTTAACCACCAAGATTTCAGGTACTATGTATAAAGTGTTGGTGGAACTATAATCTAAAATTGGTGACAAAGAGTACTGAAGTTTACTGAAAGACACTCCGTTTGGGGAAATCTTGGGCTTTTAGGGCCAGAAGACCCAAATTCTAGTTCCAACACTGCTACTAATTGTGATGTCTCTTCATTAAGCCATGGAGCACTCAATGAGCCATCAGCAGGTCAAAATAGAGAATGTCCTAGAAGGTACTTGGAAGGTTGCAAAACACAAAAACTTGAGGGGCTATTATTGGCCCGCTTGGGTTTTCTGATTTATTTTATAGATGGCATCATATTGACCACTTCACCTGAGATTGCATTTGGTCAGAAGCAATGCCCCTCTGACCTTAGCGGGTAGACTGGCTACAGTGAAATGAAATGAAGCAAAGTGAGCCTTGCAGGTAATGCAGTGGACAGTCTTATTTTCAGCCTCTTTTGCAATGCAATGATCTTGAGGACGTATCAGGATGCAGTTCATAGAGAGTTCTTACTAACTCAGAAAAATCAACTCTAGTGAGAGCCAAGAAATAGAAAACTGCCAGGGTGTAGGAAATAGCCATTTGGAAGAGCACATCAGATATTCAATATTCAACACAGAAATTGAGTGGCAATGTAGCATAGTTGCTCAGAACACGAGCTTGGTGTCATGAAGACCTGGGTTTGAACTCCAGCCGCAGCCCTTGCTACGTCTAGCTGAGTAGGATAATCAATCTGATACAGGGTAGTGACGCAGTTGAAAATTGTATTGGTGCCAAAATACCCTGGTGGGTGGGGTCTGAGAGAAAGATGTGCGAGAAGCAAGAAGCACCACAAGGCAGATAAAAGGAAGGAGCAAGGATAGGAAGAGAAAAAAAGGAAAAGGAAAGGAAGGAGACAAGAATGGCAGACTGAGAGAATAGGTCCCCGTGGCCTGGCCAGGGGATGTCTCTGGAAGACTGAGCTGGGGGTGGCAAGGAGCCACATGGTGGGAAAGTGGCCGACAGAAGAGTAGCTGATGTGGAGAGTGAGGCACCACAACAAGGTGGCATAGTGAACTGGTACCTGGAGTTGGCCAGGGATTTGGAAAACTGATTTGTGCATCAGCAATTGTGGAAAAAATCTGGAGCACCTTGGAGAAGCAGAGCAGCATGGAACACTGGGGAAGAAGTGAAGAGAAGATGCCAAGAAAGACTAAACTTTGCAGTGCCTGCCTCAGGTTTGGAGGGGCAAAGGGCACCATCTTAGACATGTGTCTTTGGGAACTTTGGGACTGAAAATGGTGACTGGGGCAAAATAACTGACCACTTGTACCCTTGAGGACTTTTTGTTTTCCTGGTTAATTTTCCTTGTTAATAAAATCCTGTTGTTGAACTGCATTTGAGTGGCAACTGCTACGTGCGGGTGATGGGGACCTGTGGTTTGTTGGTTAGAGGCTTCTAACTGATTTCAAATCCACAATCTCATCATTCCACAAATATTTATGGAGAACTTATCCTTATTACTGTAAGCACTAGTGATAAAATAGAGATCAAAAACTCCTGCCCTCATGGACTTTACAGTCTAGTGGGCAAAGAAACTAAATAAACAACAACAAAAAAAGGTAAAATGTATGGTGTGTCAGCCAGGGGTAGCTACACAGAATAAAGCGGGGGAGGAAGATGGGGTGGTGGGGGTAGGGGAGCAGGATGACAGGAAAAGAACAATTAGAATCTATAGAGTGGTTAGGAGAAGCCCACTGTGACTGGGAGAAGACTATTCAAGCAGCGGGAACAGCAAGGACAGAGATCCAGTGATGAAAACATACCTGAAGTTCAAGGGACTACAGTGCAACCAAGGGGACTAGAGAGGATGTTGTAGGGAGAGAGAAGATGGAGATCAGAGCAGAGGTTGAAGATGGGACAGACACATATGCCATATGGGTCTAGTGCTTGGCTTTTACTTTCAGTGAGAGAGGCAGCCACTAGAGGGTTTTGAGGAAAGTAATAGGATTTAATTCACATTTTAAAGGCTAATTTGAGCTGCTGTGTTGTGGCAAGGGCAGAAAGAGGAAATCAGTTAAGAGACAGTAGCAAAACTTCAGATGAGACTTATGGTTTCTGGCCCAGCATGTAAAGAGCAGAGAAGTTGCGACTTTGTCCTAACAACAAGTAAACTGAAGAGACAACAGTCCTCCTTAGATTTATCAGAGAATGGGGTCTCTGGGCAAACCACTGCTGCCATAAATTGGAGACAGGAATATGTAAAATCACAACTTGCCAGAGAGACGATCATGAGCAGAAACCTCTGTGGAAAGCAGGGTGGAGTAGGAAAGACCAAACTGTAATTGACAAACTGCTGAAGGTTCACTGTGGGCAAGTCTGAGAGCTAATGACTCTAAGAGGACCCTGTCATTGAGGGTCACCCACACTTTTGTGTAGGTTTTACATCCAGGAACTCAACAAGGTTCTCATAGTGAAGATCAGAGAAAAAAATCTCTTCCTGTTTCTGGCACTAATAAAGGAAAAGGATGCACTTAGAAATATGTCAGGGCATTCTGTTCTTCTTAACAAGGCTTACTCTCAAGAGAAACTATTTCACCAGAGCATGAATTATTGGGGATTTTCCAGAGCCTAACCAACATGGAGAAAGGAAAATATCTAACTCCAGTCCTCCCTATTCATTTTATCCTAGGGAGAAACTGGGAAGCACTTGTGAAATTCACATTTGAGAGGTGCAGGCTCACTAGAAGACTAGGAGTTAATCATAAAGCTATAGGACATGTTCCCTCTGCCCACAACTTAACCTGCATTTCCAAAGGCCTATTTACCAACATTCCCTCTACCCAGTACATTGAGTCTGGTTATCAGGGAAAAATTACAAGGCATACTAACAGGCAAAAAACATGGCCTGAAGAGATAGAAACAGACTCAGAGATGGCAGGGATGCTGGAATTACCAGACTGGGAATTTAAAGCAGGTATGATTCATATGCTAAGGGCTCTAATAAATGAAGTAGACAGCATGTAAGAACAGATGGGCAATGTAAGCAGAGAAATGGAAATTCTTAAGAATGAATCAAAAAGAAATCCTAGAGGTCAAAAACACTATAACAGAATTTAAGATTATTTTTGATGGAATCATTCATAGACTGCACACAGCCGAGGAAAGAATCTCTGAGCTTGAGGCTATCTTAATAGAAACTTCCAGAATTTACAGGTAAGAAGAAAAAACACAGGGAGCAAGGGGGAAACAATAACAGAGTAGAACATCCAAGACCTGTGACACAATGACAAAAGGTATAATATATATGTAATGGATGAAAAAGATGTGGTATATACACACAATGGGATAGGACTCATCAATTAAAAATGACAAAATTAATGATTTTATGATAACATGGATGTACTTAGAAGAAACCATATTAGCAGAAACAAGTCAGAAAGAAAAAGACAAAAACCAAATGGTCTCACTAATATATGGAATGTAAGAAAAACAAGCAAAAGACCAGGAAGAAAAGTCAAAACATGCTAAGAGCAAAACTAAAGTACACAACTGGGGGGGAGGTAGAGAGATGGGAGAAAATGATCAGGGAGGAAAGGAGGTGGGTAACCCCCCAGGAAAACAAAGATGTGATTTACATATATATATATTATATTTATATAATATGTATTTATATAAATATATATACATTTAAAATAAAATTTTGACCAAATAACAGACAATGGAATGGCTAAAACACTGAGGTATAGCCATTCAATGGAATATTATAGATTTGATTAAACACTATCCACAAAGAATATTAAATATAAAATTCTTTTTTTAGTTTATTTTTTATTATGAAATATATATATATGTAATGGGTACATCAGAAAGAAAAGGAGGGGGAAAGGGGAAGGGGGGAGAACAGAAGAAATATCTGAAATAATAAGGACTGAGAATTTCCCCCAAATTAATGTCAGACACCAAACCACAAATCCAGAAAACTCAGAGAATATTTAGCAGGATAAATGGGAAAGCAAACAAACAAAACTCACTCACCAAGTTACCCTAGGAATATTTTATTCAGAATGCAGAAAATCAAAGATAAAGGAAAAAAAACTTAAAAGAGTTGAGAAGAAAAAACATCTTATCTATTGAGGAGCAAAGATAAGAAGCACATCCAACTTCTCCTATGAAACCATGCAAGCAAGAAAAGAGTAGAGTAAAATATTTTAATTGTTTTGGGGACAAAATCTACCAATCTAGAATCCTGTACCCCATAAAAATTATCCTTCAAAATTAAAGAAGAAATAGAGTTTCTTAGACAAACAAAAAATGAGGAGGTTTGTTGCTAGCAGACTTCTCTTTGTAAAGGAATGTTAAAAAGAAGTTCTTTCAGAGAAGGAAAAATTACATAGGTCAAAAACTCCAAAATTATGGAGACTGTCAAATTGGGTTTACATAAGAAGGAAGTATAATCAGAGGAGGAACAAGCAGTGGTTAAATTACTTATAAATTTATTTATGATTTATTTTTCTTATTCTTAATTGATCTAGAGTGTTCTAGATAATAATAATAGCAACAATGTATTCAATGTTGTGTGTCCAGGATGTTTATTTAGACAGACATCAATGATACACGGGTCAGGAGGGGAGAATTAGGATTACAAGGTACTTACACAACCTATGAAATAGTATAGTATTATTTGAAAGTGAACTGGTACTGTTATATGAAATGGGTAATCTTGGATTTGGTGATGACTTTTTACATACAATATCAAAGTCACGGTCTAGTAAAGAAATAATTGACAAGTTGAACTTCATTAAAATAAAAAATTGCTCTGTGAAAGACACTGTGAAGAGAATGAAAAGAGAAGTCACAATCCAGGAGAAATTATTTGTAAGACTGATATCCAATAAAGGACTGCTACCCAAAATATACAAAGAGTTCTTAAAACCCAACAAAAAGAAAATGAACAATCCAATTAAAAAGTGTGCTAAAGACCTTTACTAGACACCTCACCAAAGCAGATATCAGTGGCAACAAGCACATGGAAAGATATCCCATATCAGATGTCATTAGGAAATACAAGTTAAAACAACAATGAAATAGCATCTATTAGAATGATCGAATTCAGAATACTGGATTTTTTTATACCACTGAAAAATTTATCCTTTTAATAATGAGACTGCAGCATTCTGAGTTGTCTATTTAGAGTTGCAAGATTTGTGCTAATTAAGATTCCCCATTATATCTAAAATAAGATTCCTATGAAAATAAAATATTCAAGGATAAAAGTTTCAAACTCTCCCAAATAATTACATTACCTTTAAATGCTGACAAGGATGTGGAGCAACAGGAACTCTCATTCATGGTTGGTGGGAATGCAAATGGCACAGTCATTTTGGAAGACTTTGGTAGTTTCCTACAAAGCTAAACATATTTTTCTCATATGATAGAGCAAACAAGCTCTTTGGTTTTTACTGAGGAATTGAAAATGCATACTCACAGGAATGCACATAGCTATTTAGAACAACTTTATACATAACTGCCAAAACATGGAAGCAACAGAATTGGTGTTCAGTAAGCAAATGGATAAACAATGGTATATTCAACCACTGGAATATTACTCAACACTGAAAAAGAGTTATCTAGTAATATATGGCAGAATTTCAAATGTATGTAATGAAATGAAAGAAGCCAATCTGAGAAGGCTACCTATCATATGATTCTGACATTCTTGAAAAGGCAAAATTATGGAGACTGTCAAATTTTCAGTGATTGCCAGGGCTTCAGGGGAAGGAGGGATGAAGAGGCAGATCATGAGATAATTTAGGGCAGATAATCATTCCCATGTAATATAACAGTGATAGATACATGTCATTATATGTTTGTCAAAGCCCCTGAGAACATAAACATCATAAACAGTGATCCCCTGATGCAAACTGTGGATTTGAAATGGTAATATATGTCTATATAAGATCATCAATTATAATCAAAGTACTGCTCTTGAGGGGGGTATAAGGATGTTGATAATTGGGGAGGGAGAAGGTGGGCAAGGATGTGGAATGTGGAAACTCTTAGAACCTTCCACTTCATTTTGCTGTGAAGCTAAAAATGCTCTTAAAAAATTGAGTCCATTAAAAAAATAGTTCAGGTAAGAGATGAGAATAGCTTGAGTTGTTGGAGTGGTGGGTGGGGAGAGGAAAGGAGAGAGGTGGTTGGATTCTGAATATATTTGAAAGATGAAGCAAGTTGAATGTGGAATATAAGGGCAAGAGAAGTTTCATCCTACAGCTTAAGATGAGACAATGCACAAGACTTCACACAATGTCAAGCACGTACTAGACATTCAGCCAACACCAAAATCTCATAAAATCTGAAAAGGTGATAGTCCTTGATGAGGTAATTAATATCTTAATTAGATAAGTCAGGGGGCAGGAGTGGGATACACAGGGAGCTCAAAGGAGTGGATGGTCAAGCTTTAGTCAACTCTGATAAATCCTCTTTCACAAGTAGTGTTTTCTGTGGTCAGCAGCTCATTTCTGGAAAGAGATAAATGGAGTAGGGAAAGAGTAAATAAAAAAGGATTCATTCCCAGGCCAGTATGTAATAATAATGCCATAGGTAACACTTATTTAGTCATCACGATGTCATATTCGTCAGACTGGCAAAATTTTTTTTTTTTTCAAAGCCCTGTGCTAGACCAGCTTTTTAGTACTTTCAGCCTGAAGCAAATGAAATTTGTGTTGAGGTGTGAAAAAAAGGAAAATTAAAAGGATTCTCTAAATATGAGCTATCAATTCCCAAAAGATACAATTCTACTTCATTTGGAACATTCCTTTCATTCCCTGAGGCCCTACTATGCATTAGGCATATCCATTCCTCTATTGCTGGAATCAGCCCTGCTAGCAACACTGGTATTATTGTACCCATTTCTCAGATGGGAGAAGCAAGGTTTATTTATACAAGGGGATCAGTGTCTGAGAAAGAGTGAACTGGGATTCAAATCCAAGCCTGTGTAGTCTCAAAGGCTCACCCAAGGTCAGGTATGGTGGCACATGCCTCTAAGAGTCACCCTAGGAAACCACAGTGGGAACCAGGGATCGAGTCCCTCTCAGGGCAACGTAGTGAGCCCTAATTCCAAAAAAAACAGCTGGGCATGGTGACGCAGGCCTGTAATTCTAGCTTGCTGGGAAGCTGAGGCTGGGGATTACTTGAGTCCGTGGTACCCCCGGCAACTTGAGCCTGCAGTTCCATGGGCAAAAAATAGTAAGACCTACTCTCAAAAAAAAAAAAAAAAAGACTCACACGTATCATACTGTCTCACTTTGTTTTTACTAACAGCAGCCAACTTTCACTGCATACTTAACTCGTGCCCACCTTGGTTTTTGACAGTTGTTAATATGAGTTTCTGTCATCCCTAAGATTAAGATTTAGGAAACTAAGACCTAAACAAGTTAAGAAATTCACTGCAAACTCCTGGTAAGTCAGGCCCTGGGCAGTGTGGTTCTAACTGGCAAGGTCCATACATTAGGGTTACAGAAAGGAAAAGCTTTCTTTTTAATATATATTGATAGTCATAGTAACAATTTTAGAAAGTATCTAACAAGGAGAAAAGGTACCTATATTCCTCCCATGATGAGATAACCATAATTATCATTTTCACACACACAATTGCCTAAAATTTCAGAGATTCCCTGAACCATGAACCCTAACTGAGAGCCCCAGTTCTACAACCTGAATAATACTCCATCATGGGAAGGGTGCCCTATGAGTTATCGAACCAACCCAAATCAGTCCCCTATGGGCGGACGTTTAGATTATTTCCAATTTTACACGATTATAAACCACATTGTGATGACGATCCCTATGGATAAATCTTTGAGTGTAGTCCTATTTATTTCCTTGGGATCAATTCCAAGAGCACGATCATTCTGAAGGCTTTTGATAGTATTTCCAAACTGCCCTCCAGAAAGGCTGTATCTACTTACGTTCCTGCCAGGAGCGTCTAAGAGGGCCCATTTCCCCACATCATTGCTCACATCCGGTCTTATAAAGCACTATATTTTGTACCTTTTTAACCCTGGCTCAGAACTTTGCTTTCTTTTTTTGCTGTCTTGAAGGCAGCGATTTCTGGCTCAAGGAACTGGAAACAGCAGTCTTTGGGGAAGACTCCAGGTTGGGAATTACTCTTTCCTGCTTGAACAAAGCCCCCAAAGGCTGTAGTTTCCTAGATTTAGCAGAAGGCCCTTCTTTGGAAAATCTTTTTGTACTGGTCTTTGGTTGGGAGAAACCATCTCCAGGTGAGAAAAAAAACAAAAACAAAAACACATCAATCTTTAAAATTAAAATCATGGTTGATTTTTTAACATTTGTATTATGAAGTATTTGTTCTTGGGAGAGTTACTGTTAGTGGATCTTAAAACTCATAGACAAGTCATTCTGTCATGTGACTTCTCCTTCTCTTCCACACTGGGCAGCCAAACCTGTTCTTAATGTATACAATGTGCTGGAAAATAAAACACCTTATTCTGGACCGGAGAGCTCCACAAGAGTGGTTAGAAGGAGAAATCTCTTGCATCTAGTAGGCACTCAACAAATGTTTGTTGAACTGCACTGGACGACCTGGACATGCACTCTGTAGTAATAGGGGATTTCGTGTACGTGTTTAACTACTAAAGCTTTCATTAACTGTGGCAGTGTTAAATACAGTCGGTACTAATGAGGGGGAGTGGTGACCTGAATACACCAAAACAGAAGGAAATCCCAGACCAACTCTATTTAGTCTTGAAATACGGTACATGATTTTTTTTTTCTCCCTTGTAACAGATGTACCTTTCCAATTCATTTTGGCTTAGGTGAATATTAAAATGAGCTTATCCTCCATGAGATCATAAAGGACCTGCTGTGCAAAACAGCCATCAGGTTAAAGTCACCAAAGAAATCTGAATGTGGACATATTCAACGCTATATAGAAACAAATCTTGTGTTAACTGTGATATTGCTATTTTAGCTTTGTAGGGATATGTTCCTTTTCTGTTAAATATGTGCACTAGAACTAACAAATAAATGATCATGGGGCCGGGCGTGGTGTCACATGCCTGTAAGTGGCAGACTAGGAAGCCGTGGCCGGGGCCAGGGATTGCAGTTCGAGTCCCGCTGGGGGCACGTAGCGAGACCTAGTTCCAAAAAAATATGGCTGGGCGTGGTGGCACACACGTGTAATCCCAGCTACCTGGGAAGCTGAGGCTGGGGATTGCTTGAATCTGTGGTACCCTGGGTAATGTGAGCCTGCAGTTCTACAGGCAAAAATAGTGAGACCTCACTAATATATGGGACATATTGAAGAAAAAAAATAAATAAATAAAAGCCATGAGGAAAAGACAAAACAGGCTGAGCACCAAACTGAAGCACACAACAATGGACAGAAGGGGAAGGGGGGGGGGAGCAAATCCCTGGGACTGCAAAGATGTGAAATTTACATATAAAAAAATAGTGAGACCTAGTCTCAATAAATAAATAATTAATTGACAGATAAATAAATGATTGTGGGCAGTTTTCCAAAGGGATAATAAAGATTTTGGTAAGGTTTTTTTGTGTAAATGCAAATCAGTTTAAATACAGCAACTTGAATCCTTGCAACAAACCTCTGCAGGGCAGGTATCATTATCCCCATTTTACAGATGAATAAACTCAGAGGCAGTAGCGACTATCCAATGCTTCTGTCCCACTTCTGTTGCAGGGAGCACCCCCAACCTTGGACACAATGATGATGATAAAATGAACAGTCAAAGCATCCCACCCCCATGTCCAGATGGGGGTGTAGAACCCCTAATCCTCCCCTATAATCCTCAGCCACCTGGAGTAATACTCAGATCACTGAGGTAGTTGCTCTGAAGGGCTCATCCATCAGCCTCACTGAGGTAAGGGTGGAGGTTTTTCTGTCCTTTCTCTGAGCTTCCCCAGCTCCAGGCAGTCATGGTAGGTTCCTACCATATGTAACCAAAGACTGCTGCTAACTGACAAAGAAATGTTCTCTGACTCATCCTAGACTACCAAGCTAGCACATGGCAAAGCAAGGACTTGAATCCATGGCTGTTTGATGCCAAAGGCCCAAGCCACTTCTCCAAAGACAGGCCTAAGGGATCAAGCTTATGTGACTTCCAAGTCCTGACTTTCACTTCCGTGCTACCTGCTTCTTCCCTACAAAATCCTTACTTCTGTACCTCTAACCAGAGAAGTGTCATAGACATCACTGAATGGAAGTAACCATACCTCCACCTTGGGTAGCCATGTGGATCATTTGGTGATGACTTTAATCCATATTCCCCTGGACCAATCAGCTACTCACACCATCTCTTTGCAGCTAGAGCAACACGAAGAGGAGACATGAACAGTCATCTAGTCCAAGCTCCTGCTTCAAAAAATGCTGCCTTAAAATCAGCAGATTTAATAATAAGTCAGGAGTCATTTGTGCCTTCCCTGTGGTCACAAGTCTACTGGCCACTGTGGCTGACCCTACAAAGTACCAGGTATACTGTTCTAATACAGAGCATCCTAAAGAGACAAGCTAGAAGAGGACATCTCTGAGGCTGGTGGGAGGCCCATGGGCTCAACCGTCAGGTCAGCATCACAGCAGGTGTGGCCCTGGACAAACACCTACCTTTCCTGAGCCTCAGTTTCCTCATCTTTGAAATGGGGGTAATAATAACAGTGCCAACCTCACAGGTTCTTGAGCTGCCTGTATCAGATGATAAGCTGCCTGATTACACTTTAGGAGCCAACAATGCCAGCGCTTCCTTTCCTAAAGAATTTAGGACAGTTGATTGCTTATTCCTATTTTTAAAGATCTCCAAGGAAAGAGAAACCATGGCATCCCTCGGTAGCTAGTGCCTGTGTTTCACAACCCACTTAGCTGATGTGTGAATATAGCACAGAGGCCCACATCCAAGGAGGCTGGAGGAGGCTGGGAGGCTGCCAAGCAGCTTGCTGGACGCTACCCATCCTTTCTCTTTCCCAGCCCTTGCCTCCCAAATATACATATATTAGCTTAGCCATCCTTCACTAGCCAGCCTCTTCTTGGAACCCTCTCTGATAATCCCCTGGTTTGAAATGTTTTTCAGCCTTTTAGCCACTGTAACACCTGTTGGCTCTAACATTCTTCAGGCATTTACCGAAAACAGTATGGTTCTTACCTGGTTGATTCATTTAATACATACTGAATGCTTCATGGACACACAGTATCCAAAACAATTGGACATATATTAATGAATAAAACAGGTGAGGTCCCTGCCCTCAAGAAGCTCACATTCTAATAGGAAGTTAGACATATGATCAAAAGTGCAACGGAGGAAACTGGTCCAGCGCGGTAGGGGGAGGGGGACTATTCTACGTAGGAGGCAGGTGAGACTTGATTCTTGTTTACCTTAAACTAGCTCCTTCTGATTATCTCAGTTTATTGGGGTTTTTCTTTTTTGGTTTTTTGTTTGTTTTTATAGACGAGGTCTCACTATGTTGCCCAGGATAGTCTCTAACCCATGAACTCAATTGATTCCTAGCCTCAGCCTCCCAAGTAGCTGGGATTACAGGTGCATGCCACCATGCCTGGCTTAATTATCTCAGTTTGTTGAACGTACCATACTTGTTCCCACCCCAGGACCTTTGTATGTTCTTTTTCTCTGGAACCTCATCACCTGGTTAACACATGCTTTTTGATGCAGTGATATTTGAGCAGAGACTAGGAGGAAATGAGGGAACTATATGTACTTGACTTTTCTGGAAAATTTCATACTCCTGAAGGACAAGAGGAGGCAGTAGAGAACAGTGGTTAGAGAGGCAAGTTTTGGATTCAGAATCACTTGGTTCAAATCCCTGTCCTAATTGTACAAGTTTTCAACTTTCTCAAGTTTCAATCTTTTCTTCTGAAAAGTGAGGAACAGCATCTTGTAGGGATATTATATGGGTTCAGTGAAACCATGAATGTGCAGTCCGGGGTGCTAAAGAGAATTTACGCTAATTTAGTGAAACTTTGGGATGCTTCCCACCCCCAATACACACACAGTTGCTCAAGCTTCTTCCACCAACACCTCCCAGAGATCCCAGTTATGAGGTTACATGGTTGTATATTTTTGTAAATTGTGCCCAATTTTATAAAATAGCCCAAGAATAATCAGTTAAGATTACTCTCTTCCCACACTGACTTTCCTTCCATAATACTTTCCTCAAATCCAACAGCCCTCAAGACCATGAGTCTTTTGTATTCATAGTTCTGTTATCTTCATTTTAAAGAGAGCCCCCAATTCCCTCCAAATTCTTCATAAAACTTGTACCCACTCCCTCCTGACACAAAGTGGCAGCCACTGGGCACTTTTGTCTGGGCACTTTTGTCTCCCTCACAGTGCCCAAGTGAGTGCCCTGCACAGAGCAGGTGCTGGGTGAGTATAATTGAATGACAGATGATGGAGAGCAAGAGCTTCCGAGAAATGTCCTTAAAGTACCAACTGTCCTCCCATCCCTCCAAAAATGATCAAGGATGGTCAGAACCATTGAGAGATTTCTGTAAGTAACCTCATTCAGAGGAAGGCAGCTGAGCTAGTACATTCCCGCTCTCTTGGGTAGAGAGACTGGTTTCACTGCTGAGTCTCCATGAAGAGTACTGAGGGCTGTGGGCAGGTATTGCCCCACCCACAGTTGCCCCAGGACCTGGGGAGGAGGCTCTGGGGAGGAATGGGACCCCCCCAAAATCCTCATATGCAGGCTTCAGCACACTCTGGAATCTTCCTGAGCCCTCAGAGTCAAGCAATTCTTCTATTTAAGCTAAAAAGTGCTTGAAATCTATACCCAGCCTGGGAATGAACTGCTTTCCCCCTCTTAAGGGTTGGGGTTGAACACAGCCCAAGAACATCTTCCAAAGGAAAAACCTTCTCCCTGCTAGGAAGCAGTTATAAAATCACTTCTTAGACTTCTATTTCCCAGTCAAATGATGCCAATTACTAAGACCAAAGGGAAAGACCGTGACTCACTGATGTCCCCAGTTCTGACGAATGACTGCCATAAATTCTCTGGTCCCTGGAGTTCCCTCTGCCTTTCTTCCTCTCCCCAGTCATTGCCCAGAAAGTCAGCCTCTACTCTTGCTTTTCTCCAGACTTCTAGAAGGACATCTGCAAGGTCTGGAGGTCATTTGCAAGGTCAACCAGGTCTCTCTGTCCACCTCCCAGCAGACTCAGGGAAAGATTCAATTTGAGTGTCCTTGTGTGTATCTCTGTATATACAGGCACATTTACTTCTAGTATTGATTGAACAAAAAGTCTTTGCCCTTCCTGTTCATCCCCAGTCCTCCCTATGATCCTCCCCTCCCTTCCCTGGGGAATAAACACATACATGTATAAAAGAATGTCAGGTAGTGGTTAAGTTCTATGAAGGAAAATAAAGCTGAGGGCTGGGCACAGTGGCATGTGCTTTTAATCCCAGCCCAGAGAAGCGAGGCCAAGGGTAGGAATCACTTGAGTCCACAGGTTCGAGACCCACCCAGGGCAACACAGTGAGACCTAGTCTCAAAAAATAGTTGGGCATGGTGGTACATGCCTGTAATCCTAGTTGCCTGGGAAGCTGAGGCTGGGGATTGCTTGAGTCCGTGGTACCCTGGGCAACGTGAACCTGCGGTTCCCCAGGCAACAAAAAGTGAGACCTAGTCTCAAAAAAAAAAAAAAAAAAAAAAAGGAAAATAAAGCTGGTGGAAGGGGGGAGGTGACTCTTTCAGATAAGGGCAGCAGAGAAAGGTTTTCTGAGCAGATGACATTTAAACACAGACCTCAATGAAATGAGGAAGGAAACCACGTGAAGGGCATGGAAAATGATTCCAGGCAGAAGGAAGAGCAAGGGCAAAGGCCCTGGGGCAGGAGTGAACTTGGTACATTCAAAGAAGTCAGTAGGACTCAAGCTAAGGAAGCAAATTGGGAAAGTACTAAACGAGACTTAGTGGACACATAGGCAAGTCTTTTGAGGAATGTTGTTGCAAAGAGCAGCAGCGAAATAGGGCAGGATCAGAGGGAGCACAGGAGCTCTACAGGGGGTGTGACTGTTTTGTTTCTTATTTTGTTTTAAGATAGGAAGTATTACTGCATATTTGTATCTGAAAAAAAAAATACTCCAATAGAGAGAAGAGACTTTGGTGATTCACAGGGAGATTGTTGCAGTCAGACCTTGAGTAGTGAGGGTGAGCAGGATGCAGAGCCCAGAGGAGAAACTGGCATGGGATGGGTGTGGGGATGAGTCACCATTTGCATCAGCAGGAGGGCAGAGGAGCCCACTCCTCCAGAAGCCTCCCTGCAGGATGCGGGCGAGTCCAGTGGGGTAGAGCATTCCGACAGCCTCTGTTCTCTCTGTGAATGGGAAGATGAGGTTATCAGCTAAGAAGGAGACAAGAGAAGGGCCATAGAGAAAAGAGGATATGAATGGCCACTTGGGAGAAGGGTATAGGGGTGGGGCTGCAACAGGGCAGATGAATGGTGCCTGGACCTAAGTGTCAAAGGAGCAGCATGTCCAAGCAGTGGTGGGTGTTTTCTCCAGCTGTGTCCCAATACCCAATGGCAGGTGCGAAGGAGATGCCACTCTGGATTTCACCAGGGCTGGGGTTTTGGTCAGTGGGTACAGTAGAGCCGGGGAGTAAGAGGGCAACGGTAATACCAGGCTGTGGAGCTGGGCTGGAAAGGAATTCAGTAAAGGCCTGGGTCAGGAGAGGGGAAGGACAGAAAAATCAGGGTCAATGGGATAAAGATTTCCATCGGGTCAGAGGATTAGGATGAAGATCTCAAATGGCCAGAGAACTACTGGAATGGGGTCCTGGGATCACTGAGGTAGGGAACTCCATGGTGATGGGCTCCGGGTTGGAAGGAAACTCCAGAAGGAAACGCTGCAGGTCTGACAAGGTCTGTGTGTGCTGTGACTAAGGTGAAGTGGTGTCAGGGGACTATGACGCTGAGGCATCAAGACGTGAAAGGCAGGGGATTGGATGGTCATTGAGATCTGCACCCGAAGTCACCACGGACAATGGCAGTAGTGGAAAAATTAGAGAAAGTCAGTGAGCTGGGCAGGTGAACGGCAATAAACACGTGCGTAGGGAGGAGATAGAGCACATAATAGAGGGTTTGATGATAGATGATGGCACTTTTCATGTTTATACGGTTCTTTGTTTAATATTGATTTCACCCACAACTGTGTGTACACCAGGAAGGACAAGGACCTATCTGTTGTGTGTCCACCACAATTTTCACAGCTTCTAGTTCAATGCCTGGCACATAATAGGTATTTTAAAAGTTCTTGAACAAATGAGTAAATATTATTCTCTGGAACTGGAAAAAGATTAGGCAGGGCTATGTGTTAAAATACCAGAAGCACAAACAAAAGAAAAAGTAGACAAACTGAACTTCAGTAAATTTAAGAGCCCATCAAGAGAGTAAAGAGGGAACCTACAGAAAAGGAAAAATATCTGCAAACCATGTATCTAATAAAGAACTAGTGTTCAGATTATGGAAAGAACATTCAGAACTTAATAACAAAAAGATAAATATCAAAAAAAAGACAAATAGCCTCATTGGACAAAGGATTTAAATAGATATTTCTCCAAAAAAGATATATATGAAAAGATGCTCAACATCATTAGTAATTAAGAAAATGTAAGTCAAAACCACATTGAGATGTTCCTTTATACCACTAGGATAGCTATAACAAAAAAGATAAAAAGTGGAGAAACCGGGACTCTCATGCCCTGCTGGTAAGAATGTAAAGTAGTGCAGTTGTTTTGGAAAACAATTCCTCAAGAAGTGAAACGCAACAACTACCATGTCACCCAGCAATTCTACCCCTTTATTTGCATATCACCAGAGAAAGGAAACAGATGCCCACATAAAGTCACAGACAAATGTTCACATCAGCATGAGTCACAACAGCCTAAACCATCTACATGTCCATCAATCAATTAAAGAAAAGTAAAATGTGGTATATCCATACAATGGAATATTAATAAGCAATAAAAAAGAATTGAGTACTGATACAAACTACAACATAGATGGTGAAATGTTATGCTAAGCATAACAATCAAATGCAAAAGGTCACCCACCTATTGTGTGATTCTGTTTACATGAAATGTCCAGAAAAGGTAAATTCACAGAAACAGAGAGTATTAGTGACCGACTAAGGCTAGGGGAAAGGTGAAATGGGGAGTGACTACTAATTGGTTCAGTTTTCTTTGGGTGGTGCTAAAATTTTCTGAATCACATAGTGAATGTTGTGCAACCTTGCAAATATACTAAAAACCAATGTTGCTAAAATTAAAGAGTGAGTTTTATGTGCATTATAGCTCAGTCTTTTAAAATGCCATCAGGGGTCCCAGTGGCACACCACTGGGGACTCACTGGACACCACTTGGGGACTCAGTTCCCTTAGGATTAAATTCTATAGGCAATGGGGAATTTCTTAGAGGAATTTTGTGTGTGTGCACATGCATACACAAGTTCTTCTTCCCTCTACTTGACAAATCAGGAAGGTAAAATCAACAAAAAATCCCCTGCAGTGCTATCACCTAGAGGCAATCAGCATAAATGGTTTGTTGTATTTCTTACACCCTTGTTTCTGTTTATACAAGATTATGTTTTATATACAGTTTGGTGTGCTGCTTTTTTGCCAGCTATCATAAACTTATTCTAAGCAGTATTTAAAAATAAATTTCTTATCTAATTATAACAGTTATTTATGGTAGAAACTTTGGAAAATAGAGAAAATTATAAAGAAGAAAATTAAAGTCATCTATAATCCTACCAGTTAGAAGTAATTGTTACTGACATTTTAGCATACTTCATTTTGTCTTTTTTCCATGAGCAAATGTCATTTTTAATGGTTGTATAATAGACCCTCAACTATCATATTTTACTTCTATTGTAATATAGCTAGCTTATTTCCAATTTTATATAAATAATGAGGTAATAAATCTATGTGCATGAAGTTTTTTCATAGATGGGATATTTCCTTCGGCTTCTCAGGAATGGAATTATTGAGTTAATGACTGATTATGTTTAAGTTCTTATATATACTATTCATTTCTATCAGCAATAAATGAGAATGCCTGTTTTACAGCATCCTCATCCATATTGAGGATTGCGCTTTTAAAAATTCTTCTTATTTTTTGAGATATCATCTTACACCAATAAGAATGGCATATATATATATATATACACATGTATATCTATACATGTATATATAAACAGGCAACAATAAGTGCTTGCATGGATGTGGAGAGAAAGGAACACTCTTACACTGCTGGTGGGAATGTAAACTGGTCCAGCCATTATGGAAAGCCATGTGGAGGACACTTAAAGTACTAAAACTGGAACTACCATTTGATCCAGCAATCCCACTCCTAGGAATTTACCCAAAGACTGCAAAAACACTAATTCAAAAAGACACCTGTACTCCGATGTTTATTGCAGAATTATTTACAATAACCAAGATATGGAAACAACCCAAATGCCCCAAAGTGGATGAATGGATCAAAAACTGTAGTATATGTACACAATAGAATATTATCCATCAATCATGAAAGACAAACTTATGTCATTCACAGCAACATGGATGGAGCTAGAAGGAATCATGCTATCAGAAATAAGCCAGAAAGAAAAAGAGAAATACGGGATGGTCTCACTTACATGAGGGAGACGGAAAACAAACAAAAGACAGACAAGAAAAACTTTAACTATTAGCAGAACTGAAATATAGAGCAAGGGGGGAGGAATTGGGGTGGGATGGGCATAAAAGACTAAGATGCCGGCAAACGGGTGACAGGGTGATGGGAGAACCCTGGGGCTGACAATGATATATAATTAATTAATTAAAAAATTCTCATTTTTATTTTCATACTAACAGAACTTCATAAGAAAGAAAGGTGCATGCTCAAGTTTGTATATTAAATGATAGAGAGGTGAGAGAGTAGGGAAGTGTGGAGATTTGTTAGAAAATCATTGCACTGTTAAAGGAAAGAAATGACACAGTCAGGCAGTATGGATAGGTTTAGAAAACATTTCAGATTAGAAAGAGAGTTCTAAGAAAGGATGGGTTGGATTTGTGACTGATCTAAAACAGGCAGAAAAGAAGGGAGAGGTGTCAAGTTTGTCTTCAAGGTGTCTAACTTTAGAGGTAGAACGGAGGGTGATAGCATTAGCCAGACAGGGAAAAGGGAAAGAGGAGCAGATTTAGAAGGCAAACAGACCTTCCTGTTTGCAACATGTGCCTTTGGGTGCATTCCCATGTTCCAGGTGGAGATGTCAACATATCCATTAACAACATGAATCTAAAGCTTGGAAGAGAGGATGGCACTGGGGATAAAAGTTTAGAATTTGTCTGAGTGTAACTGGTAATGAATGAGATCACTGAGGGGAGTGAGGAAGGGGAGATGAATACACCCTGGAGGGAACTACATTTATTAATACAGAAAAAGGAAGAAATAAACACACATCAGTGCCAATGCCAGAAGGATGGAGAGTTTCTAGGTTGGACAATGGTGAACAACATCAAGTGCTTCCAAGGCCACCTGAGTCATGAAGGACTCTGAGGAGCAGGCCCCAGGGAGAGTTTTCAAAAGAAGAAAGCCAAGGAGACTGAGGAGGAAGGGCACAGAGTTAGCTGGCAGGCAGTTTGGGGGTGCAGGGATATATGAGAGAGGGTACTGACTTCGGTCATCCTCCTCCAGTTTTCCTCTCTCTTTTTATGGTGTCAAGACAGCAATCCACTTTGCAGCCAGAGCTGAGGAAATGGGCACCAGGCCCTCAGTCCTGCCTCTGGAGTAATTGCAAACCTGGCTTGACCCCTTCCTTCCTTCCTTCCTTCCTTCCTTCCTTCCTTCCTTCCTTCCTTCCTTCCTTCC